>JAASFQ010001089.1:0-10229 GCA_023333845.1 Globisporangium polare | reverse complement strand
GGAAGTGGATCGCGGTGTAGTTCTGCGCGAGGTCGACCACGATGATCCCAAAGCCGATCCACAGAGAGCCGACCGACTGCATGCACTTGGTCGTGTAGAGCGCGTCGAAGATGTCGCCGCTCGACTGGAGCCCTGGGACAAGTGTCATCGTCGGGTTGCAGCACCGCGATGAGAAACTTGAAGCCGATCTTGATGCCCAGCAGTAGCAGCACGAACGCAAGCTGGAAGCCGCCCTCAAGCGACAGGAACGCCACGTTGTACGCCGGATTGACGATCAGTATCGTCGTCTGGAGGTCGACAAAGTTGGAAAGGTCCAGAAAGCCCTTAAGCACCTGTTTGACTCTAGTCCCCAGTGGCGCGACCACGAGCGCGTTGAGAAAGAGCGCGAATGTGGCGAGCCCATGGTGAATGTGAACAGCACGGGGAACGTCCAGACCTGCGCAACGAGCATGATTGTCCCCATGTGTGCGAGTCCCACGGTCGCAGCGAGAATGCTCTTCATCACGGCCGAGAACTTCATCCAGGCACGACGAGCTGACCTTCCAGGAGTACAGTCCAGACCGTGATGAAGATGCACACGAAGTGGTGCAGCCACAAGCTCGAGCTCGCGCTCCAGCCCTCGCCCGGATCCTGAAGCGGCACGGCGTCCAGGATGAGCATGAGCATGAGCGCTGGTACACAATAGAGAGTGAGCATCAGAAACATGCGCAGACGAGAGGTCTATTTGCAGTACTCGTCCAGCGCGTAGAGTCGCTCAGCCGAGTCCATGCGCGTGCGCCCCGTGGCTTCTGAGTGCAGCGAGAGCACATTTTGTGAGCACGCGAGCCACTTTCGGCCCATCGGTATCGAGTGTTCGCGCTTGGGATGTGGAGGCGAATGGGAATGAGAAAGGAGTGCGTGAGCTCGTTGATCAGAGCAGCAGGCGCTAATCCACAAGAGCGGTTGGTTTCGCGGCAGTGAAACGAGGGCAAGGTCGACTCGAATTAGCCCAGAGTGCTAAATCGAGCAGGCACTCGGTCTCGCGAGACAAGCGTTCTTCTGTGCTTTGGTGTATGTATGGTTCGTTGGGGCTCGTGACATTAATGGATGAACCGACTTTGAAGGCGAAACTTTCGATGGTGGTTGGACGAAGGTGCCAGCGACAACTCACATTTCCAAAAGCTAAGCTGATAATGGTGTATTCTTTCGGAACTTCAGCTGGGGAATCCTTGAGTACTGAAATAGGAGAGAAATCCGCAGCCACCCCAAAGTTTGCGGTCCTGAGAGAGCAGTCCCTTCCTTGAGGGTGCGCTGCAGGAAATCTTCGAATAAGTTTGCACCCATTTCCAGCCTCCAAACAACGACGGGGAGTTGTTCGTCGCAAGGATGGATGGAAACCACCAAAACCAAACAAATGATGTCTGATATCCAACAGAGGCAGCCCGCTTCGGATCCACTGCGATTCGTCGCTTGCCCTCTCTACCATCCAGCGCACTCGGGTTTTCCAGAGTGTGCAGAAGGTCCGAGTCTTCTCAGGCCATCGACGGGTGGGTAGCCTTCAAGAACTGGAATGAGGCACTGGCAAACGTCTGGGCCAAGAAGAGAGAGCACGCCTTCCAGGCGATCATCGTGGCCGAGAGGATGGGGATATGGAGGCCACGGAAGCGATGTGGGCAGCCAGTGAGGAGCTCGGCTGCAACTACCGACACTGATGCAGCACAGACCATCATCAACGAGGGTTGGTGGCAAATATATGTATCATATGTGTGGACCACCTAACTCGCTGGCTATATACAGTGTATACTCGATATGGTTTAGCACTCTTGTCATATGCATTATGTACTCAGCCATGTACACTTTAGCGAAACCGAAAGCTGACACCTGTTGCCAGTTGGCGGGTTCCCGACCCTTGATTGGCAACTGACCGATGTGCTTTGCGCGGGCATCAGCCGATCGCAAAAGGAAATGGCGCCGCCCAAGAACTGTCGCCACGTGAGCCAAGCGCTGCGCCTGCCCGACTTCCGGCGCGCACTCAAGGCCCACGACTTCCTCTCGTGTCAGGTGCGTTAGGTCCACGTCATGCGCGCTGATGTGCCCTTTCTCTACGTACCTCGTTTGCCTCTGTAGCCTTCCTCCAAGCCGAGAAGAGCCGTCTCGCGTGTGCCATTTACCATCGCCATCAAGTATGTCTATGCGGCTAACGGCTTCCTATTGATGTATTGTCAGTTATGCGCTGTGCCTGTAGCCAAGCAGAACTCGCGCGCGAGAACTGGTAGCGGTAGCTCGAAGAAGAGCGGGTCGCCGAATGCGCTGCTGCCGTCGCCCTCGCAATTGCCTGTGGACGACGCACCGCTGCAGGGCTGGGAGCGCAGCGCCGCGTGGGAGGACCTCTGCATCTGCATCACGTGCGGCTTCATCGGCTGTCTGAGTGGCAACCACTTCTCGCAGCACTTCCAGTACGTCACGCGGGGTTTTTCGTGGCAGGAGCCAATGGCTAACTTGCGAGCCACTCGTTCGTTTCATGGTCTGATGGCTGGTTGCATTTGCTCGTTGCCGTTGACAGAATCAACCCCAAGCACTTTGTGGGCTTCTACGCTGGCGCAAAGACGTTTTGGTAAGTTTGCTGTCTGCGTGTATGTACGCGAATGCTGTCGTAGTGCTTCGTGGTATTGAGAACTAGGCTAACTGTATGCTGTGATTGTGAACGCGGGACGATCTCAGGTGCTGTCCGTGCAAGCAGGAGATCGTGGACGAGAAGGCAAAAGTGGAGGACGCGCGTCGCGAGTGTCAGGAATCATTCGACGACATCGCAGCGAAGCAGCAGCGCAAGATCAAGAACCGCGTCGTTCTTAAGACGCCGAGTGATCAAGAAGAAGATCAAGCGCAAGGGGCTGGTGACGCTGAGTCCTTGGATACATCCAGTGCTGCGAAGAACTTTGGTGTTGCTGAAAATGGTGGTGTAGCAAAGCAGGCGACTGGCTCAGAGACAGCAGAGAATGGCGACCAAGCGGTGGTGCTTCGCAAGGAGAAGCGCAGCAAAGAGAAGCGAGAGTCCCGTAAGGCAAAGGAAACGGAGTCTGTGGATGATAGCACACCGTTAGCAACGGCGGGGCCTCCGGTCAGCAGCGTGCTTGGGTTCACGAACTTGGGAAACACGTGCTACTTCAACTCGGCGCTGCAGGCGCTGCTCACGATCGCACACTACTTCCCCGAGCACGTGTACTTGGACGACGCGCTCGAAGCGCCCAACAGCCCGATCCTGGCGACATTTAGGTACGAACTTGATTGGCATGACTAGATATGCTCATAGTACCCCAGGTGGCTCACGATGTAGAAACCTCGATTATGTGTTGCCAGCATGCTCCACGAGACGATTAAGAAGAAGACGCGTCGGCGATCGGCGAGCAAGGACGCCGCCGCCAGCAGTAGCAGCTCTGATTCCAAGCAGAAGGGCAAGAAGCGGGATGCCGCAGCCAAACCCGACGCCGTGCTGACCGTCGCGCCGCTTTTGAAGGAGCTACGGAAGAAGTTTGTGCAGTTCCGCGGCAACTACCAGCAGGACGCGCACGAGTTATTTATGAGCTTCCTCTGGGCGATCGACGAGGAGGCCGACCCGCCTGTGGCTGCACCACCAGATACACCACCATCGGGCGAGCCTACTGAAAACGGTAGTAACAACACGGATAAGTCAAGTGCCGCCAAGGATAAAGAGGCTCCAGCTGAGAACGAGGACGAGGACAGCGACGAGAAGAAGCAGATCTTTGTCAAGACGGAAACGGGTAAGACGATCTCCCTGCAAGTACCAGCGCACGCGACAGTCAAAGACGTGCAGCGTCTGTTAGCGAAGCGCCTGAATCTCAACGA
Organism: Globisporangium polare; assembly: GCA_023333845.1. Classification (NCBI taxonomy): domain Eukaryota; phylum Oomycota; class Peronosporomycetes; order Pythiales; family Pythiaceae; genus Globisporangium; species Globisporangium polare. The sequence continues at coordinate 6,386 of JAASFQ010001089.1, read as the reverse complement.
AGACGATATGATCCTCGACCACCAAGGCCTAACTCCTTCTTCGCAGCCGTCGATCAGCCGCCACTCTTCTCGATTGTCGGCAGCCATGCGGGCGCAGAAATCATTTGCCAAGCTCAACTTTGCGCGCCATTTGTTCGGCGGCGAACTCACCACGTACGCTGTCCTATTGGACTGATTGATGAGGTCGTTTTGATTGTGTATTGACGTGATCTTTATGTCTTGTTAGATTGGTCACCTGCCAGGCGTGCGGCAACCAGAGTGAGACGCTGGAAGATGCATTCCAGCTGAGCGTGTCTGTGCCCAGCAGTGCGACCCCACACTCGCTCTCAACGATCGATTGTCTCAAGAACTTCATGAGCGAGACGCAGCTGCTCGTGTCCGCGAAGAACGGCTATGAGTGCGAGAAATGCTCGCGGGTCAAGTCGCCAGAGCCAGGAGCTGACGATAAAGCTGCGGTGGTGCTGCGCGATGCTACGATGCGCCTCGTGGTCTCGCAGCTGCCGCGCGTGCTCGTGATCCACATCAAGCGCCTCGGGCGTCTCAAGAAGATCACGCAGCACATCCAATTCGACGGCTACATGGACATGGCGCCGTACATTGGCAACACGAACAGCAGCAAGAAATCGAGAACTAAGCAGTCGACGTTCTACGAGCTCGTGGCGGTGGTGGTGCACATGGGCAACAAGCGCTCGGGTCATTACATTGCGTATGTGAGTCGATCTAGAAAGCGCGACGCGCAGCCGCTCGACGGTACGAGCAGCAAAGAAGCCGATTCTTCTTTGTGCCACGACTCAGACGACGATTTTGACCCGCGCGCCGAGATCCTCACGAGCGAGAACCCGTCGCGATCGTGGTACTACATCTCGGACACGGTCGTGAAGCGCGTGGCGTTCGAGCAGGTGCTGCAGTGCGAGGCGTACATGCTCTTCTACCGCCAGCTCCCTCCCGAGTCGAGCTAGTGAGGGCTCGTCCATCCCAGGTAGGTAAGTACTTGATGAGGATCATATCTAGAGAATAAATATGTAGATTCCGCCATGCGAGTGACAGCTTCGAGACGAAATGGCAGTGAACCAGTGTGTATGAAGACCGGAGGCTGGCAGGTACGTAAGTGCTCATGATGACTATCTGGTGTGTGTAAATTCTGCTTGGCGAAACGTGCGCCGGCTCGGAGACTGACGAAGTTGGTTACCAAACGGTACAAGGTACGGCGTATGTGGTTACGAGAAGCTGCTATCTGAGCGGCCTTTCGTTTCGATTGGCTAGTCCGTTTTCCCTTTGTTGCTCTTCACAGGAAGCCTCAGCCGTGCACTCGAGTACACCGCTGTCTTGCCAGCCCAGTCCTCGCTGGAGTATGAGCGCAAGCGCTGACGATGACGAGCAGCAGTCGGCTCTTCTTGCGGATGGCGCTAACGCAGATAGCAGGGTTGCAGAAGACGAGCGGCTCGTTGCAGCGGCTGAACTCGTGGCGGCCGCAGCGAGAAAAGTGGCGCTGGATCACAAGTGCAGCACACTGGGGGACGCAGAAGAGGTGTGCGTGCAGCTCTTCGTCGAAATCGTCGAGGACATGTTTATGGAGATGCAGGTGCTGAACGAAAACGAGCGATGCTTCGCGATGATCGCGCACTTTTCAGTCGATCGGCTGTTTGATGGCGTTCAGATGGGCGGCGTCCAGGCGAACGAGTCACTGGATAGAGTGGAGGCCGTCGATGCGCCGACACGAGCGAGTACAGATGTCACTATGCAGCAGATTCTCAAACCGGGTGACGATGCCGACAGTGACGAACGAGAAGAAGCAGCAGCGACTCGCCGACCAAAGAAGCCGAAAGTGAGTCGAAACCACCCTCGTGCAGCGCCGCTCGAGTTCTTATGGCTGCTGACGTTGAGCTTGGAGAAGCACCAGAGAGTTGCCACCGCCGCGTTTCTAGAATTCCCAGCCACGACATATGCTATTGCCGCTGCTACACACTCTGCACGAGGAGGCCGTCAGCATCACAACAACAAGCCAAGCGACACCGGTGGTGGCACTTGGACGATCCCAGCGTCAGAGCTGGGCGGATTCTTACAGCACTTTATCGCGACCTGCAACCTCAGTGTGCTGCCCAGTGCTGTGCAGTTCGTAGCCGAGGCGAATCGAGGTGCGCTGGAGATGAGGAAGAAGCAGAAGACCCCACCCAGACTAACACTCGCGCAGGTCCAGCTCTGCGTTCAGAAGGCGGCCTTCGCCGCTGAGGAGGCGCTGCATGAGCTTGAGCAAATTGAGCAGCAGCGAGGGGAAGCCTTGCAAGCGGCTCTCAGTGCGAAATCGGACAGCTTGAAGATCATGCGCGTCTTTCAAACTGAAGTCCTGCAGACCATCGGCAACGCAGCGTCAAAGGAGGCTCAGCATAGCTGCGAAGATCCCGACGATGATCTTCCGCTGGTATGCTACCTGGACGAGAATGACCCTGTGCCGCCACCCATCGACCGCAACGCACCCAGTAGTCTTGCGAAGAAACCCGCTGCGAGCAGCAAACATGGCATTGCGCGCAAGGTGCTGCTTGCGATGAAACCCGGACCGGGGAAGAACAGCAAGTGGCTCTCGCTGCGTACCAAAGTGCTCGTGAAAGACAGCAACACGACGGAGCTTTCAATCGAAGCCGATATGAGCCTTAGCGCGCCTGGGTCGTTCAATGGTGACAAGATTGGCCAGCAACTGTCACCAGCAGGATCTGTGGTCTCGCAGCAGACACTGCATCCTCAGCTGTCAAAGAAAAAATCGTCTGCAACCACTGCATCAGGGGCTGGGAAGAACCTAGCAAGCGACAAGAAGCCGCCACCGAGCTTTAGCATCGAGCCGGACGCGGCAGCGCTCTCCAACATCTTCTCGCTCGGGACGCCGCGCCAGATGAACGCTGACGAGCTCGCACGGCGCAACGACATCCTGGCGCTGCTCGAGCGCGAAGAGATGAAGAACGAGCGCCGCATGGCGAACGCGTCGATCGCCGCGATGTCGATGCCCGTGGCCTCCAACCTCTCGGAGACCGACAAGACGTACCAGGCGTACGTGGCCGCCAACTCTGTGATCACCGCGCCGCTGTCTCAAGCGCAAGCTGTGTCTGCACAAAGTGGTGGTGGTGGCGACCACGCAAGCCCACAGCCACCGACAGCTTTGAGTCCCAAGCGACCCGAGAAGAAGAACGCTAGCCATCAGCATCGTGAGCTGATGTTGCGGACCAAATTCGACCTGGAGCGAGAGCCCCCAGGTTTCATCGTCTCTGACGGTAATGCGCATGTCCGAGACGAGCTGAGTGCGCTCGAGAGGGCCATGTGCTCGCCCATCAAACGCTCGAAAGGCCGAGGCGTTCGTGAGCAACAGCAGCTCCCTCAACCACCGTTTCCAGCTGCAATAGGTCTGAACAATGACAGCCACGCGGCTGCTGCATCTCCGATCAAAGTGAGTGAGCACCACGACCCGCATCGTCCGATCCAGACCGCATCATCGCATCTCCCGCAACTCGAGACATCACGGCTGGCAGTGGGCGTGCGTGCGGTAGTCCGGGGTGTCGAAAAGCGCGGCCCGCAGCGCAGTCCGAGCCGGAAGTCACGTTTAAAGCTGCACAACTATAACGTACGTCTCGCCATGTCATGTCTAAATAGTCTACGACAGTTCTACTAACGTTTGACGTGCCACTGTTTCCTACAGACTCGGGAGGAGGCTAAAGAAGTAGATGATGAAGAGCAGGAACTCCACGACTCGCCTCCATCGCCCATCAGAAGGGAGCAGCCAGCAGCGTCAGGAAGCTTCCTCCCGCTCATCCCTCCGGTGTCACCCATCAAGGCGAGTCCGCACCGTAAACAGCATGTGAAGTTCCACGGGAACACTGCAACTGAGAACGACGAGCCGTCAGTGGCAGCGAAAGAAAGCGCGAGCAGCCCTTCACCAGAGAGGCGTCCGAGTCCAGCGAAGCAACCGGTTTGGGACAAGAAGACCTCATCACCTCCACGCGTGCGCAACCGACACTTTGCTCCCGGAAGCACGAGCAAGGCTCAGAAGTTCCATCCGTTCCTCTTTCGCAGCGGAACTGTTGGTGATGACGTCGAAGAAGAAAACGACGTCGATGATGAAGCTGAGAACCTTTTCAAGGTAGGTTTGTTTGATCATTTTACTTGTGGATGCAGCTTACGACGATTTCTCACCCTCAATGCTCCAGCCGCGAATCGAAGCACCTCGACGGAGTTATCTGCCTGTTGATGACCGAGCGTAGCGTGACAGCGGGAACTCTTAATGTATTCCGCCAACCCCGTCAGCCAATGATCGAAGCCATCGGGTCTGCTGCTGTTGTCTTGGAGGTCCCAGAAGTGTTCACGTCTGTCAGGATCGGCTGCTGGCGCTTGGAGACCATTGTGCGGCCAAAGAGGCTGTAAATGTCTGTCGACGGATGCTCTGCCATGTATTGCATGGCGTCCTCGATACGCATGGCGTCCCTGTCAGTACACCCGACGGCCGCGAAGATCTTGTTAATGAAGTGGCGCGCGACCTCCTCGACCTCATCATTCGCCGACACGAGCAGACTCGCGAGGAAGAACTGTATCGCCTCGCTGCGGTGGATTGTGCCGTCACCGTTGAGGTCGTAGACGCGGAAAAGGAAGCCCACGCGCTTGGCGACGTCGCCTTTCTCGAGCGAACTCAGCGCTTCGACGAACTCCTGCCACTCGAGGACGCCCGAGCCGTCGGCGTCCAAGATCGTGAAGACGCGATCGATAAAGAAGTCGTCCTCGACCGAGAGCTGCGGGATACCGCGATGGAAAGTGTCCTTGTCGATGCCCTTTGGCACCTTGGAGATCGAACAGAGCGCTTTGAAGCGTGCCCAGAGCGCGTAAAGCTCCGTGCGGCTGTACCCAGTCTGCTCCATGAGCTGCGGGATGTCCTGCTCGGTCAGGAACCCGTGCTGCTGCGCCACGACGGAGCTCGGGTGGCACTTGCGCATGTCGAACTCAGACAGGTCTTGCGGAATGAGCACGGAGGACTGCGGTGTTGTTGCGGCATTCGACTGCGGGTGGTGGTGCTGACGGTAGCTCTCTGGTGCTGCTCGTTTGGCGCCAGGCTGCTGGGGAGCCCAGTGACCGAGAGCACGTCGCTGGTCTACGGAGACTTGGTGCTGCGTCTCTGAGCTCCCCCACAAGGTCGGGAAGCACGATACCGAGTCGCTCTCGTCCAGGACAGTAGGAGATCGTGGCGGCGGCTTCTTCAGTACCAGATTCCGTCGTTTGAAGCGCCTTTCGATGCTCTGGGCCACGGGTGTCGATGCCCGGACCTCATCCTCTCCTTTGCCCTGAAGCGGCTCGGGCTTCATGAGCCACTGCTGACGCCCGGTGAAGGACCGTGTCGTCTCTTCAAGCGAAAGCTGCGCCATGCGCATGCTGTAGATCGATCCGGCCGACATCTTCGACAAGCTGCGCTCGGCCACGGGCTTCTTGCGTGCGAGCGAGAACTCGCGCATGAAAGAGTAGTCGAGCAAAGACCGTGAGCGAAGGGCGTCGAGAAAATCTGCGGTCGCGGCCACAGACGTGCGCGGGTGCGGATGCTGCGGCTTGACGGGGAACTTCGAGGTCGTCGTGGCTGTTGGTGCTGCGCTGAGGTTATTGCTGCTGCTGGTCGTCGCTGAAAGCATGGAAAAGAGCGCGCCAGGTCCGCTCGTGTCATCGAAATTCATGGTGCTCAGGCTTCGCGGAGACCTCGGGTCTTGTTGAGCGGAACGTGGGGACTTGACACCATCCTTTGCAAGCCCAGACCCAGGCTCTTGCTGAGATAACGAAGAAGTACCCGCGTTGGGGAATGGATCGAGCCGCTTGTACGGCAACGCGTAGGTCGGTAGACCCGACCGAGGCGACACCATGGGCGAGTGCTTCAGTTGGCGCGCATCCATCGGGCACTCAAGGCGATGATGGAGAGGAAAGCTGTAGCTCGAACGCTCTCAGCACATGAGAAAGCGTGACGATAAGGGCTCAAACAGAACGCGGTGGTGTCTGCTGCGACGAGGATCTATTTTGCTCTCGAGATATTTGGGGTTATTGCTGCCAAAGTTAGAGCCTCGATCTTGTCTGAAGTAGAGAATGATCGTCACGCCATTAGATTTTGATCTCAAGCGCCAAGAAACTGGCGCGAAGCGGGGAGCTTGCGGCAAAGACTCCAAGAACTCCACGGAGCAGAGAGCGGTCGGTTGGCGTTCGTGCTGCTACTGCTGGGCATCAAGATCGGCTTCAAGTTTCTCATCGCGGTGCTGCAACCCGACGATGACACTTTGTCCCAGGGCTCCAGTCGAGCGGCGACATCTTCGACGCGCTCTACACGACCAAGTGCATGCAGTCGGTCGGCTCTCTGTGGATCGGCTTTGGGATCATCGTGG
>JAASFQ010001088.1:0-10237 GCA_023333845.1 Globisporangium polare | reverse complement strand
GCTTGTACTTCTCTTCGGTCGTGGCTGCGTCCTTGGCGTGAATCGCTGGGAAGTACTGCTTGATCGTGAAATCGAGCATCTGGCGCATCATGTCGGCCTTGTTCTCGAGACCGGCGCTGGGGCCGCGGCGTCCGGACTTTGCGTCCTTCTCCTTGAAGATCTCAAACGAGCCGAAACGCAAGAAGCTCTGGGCGATGCGCATCACCACAGCGGTCGGCTCGTTCTTCTCAGGTTCAGGGTTTGCAACTTTGTCGGCGGACACTACGACACTCGCAGCACGAGCGGTTGGCACCCCGAGGGCGTGCAGGTGCTCGCACAACAAGAACTCAGACAGCGCAGTTCGCTAGAGGAGCAAATGACGAGTTAGCTCGATGCAAAATCACCGTGTCTTGCCATGCAATTGTAATAAAAGTACGTGCCAGTCCACTTCTGCCACTGTCGTTTCCACCCGAAGACGCACTCGACCCAGCAAAGTGCAGCTGCAGCTCCCAGCGCTCCTGCGCGTCATTCACCACCTCTCCGGCGTAAATCGCATCACTATCTCCAGACTTGAGTCCGTTGTAGCACTGAACAGCGAGCTCTGATCCTTGGAGAACCTCATTGCCGACCAAGAACGGCACCAGCTCACTCACTGGCACAAACTCCTTTTGCCCACGCTCCTCTCCCCTCTCTTCGCGGTGGTCGGCTCTCTCCACGTCGAAACCAGCGAGCTGAAGCACTTCTGCGGAAGCCACGATCAACTGCGGGTTCTCCATTCGCTTGAGCTCCTTCACCCTCTTGTAGCAGTGACCTTCCTCGCCGGCACCATCTTGAGCTGTGTCAAGTACTGGCAGCTCACACAGCAGTGCGTTGTCGAACCCTGTGCTGGAGGGCGAGCCCTTGCGCCACACCAGGCAGAGGCTGGGGTTGAGACTGCTGGTCTGCATCTTGATCACTGGCGTCCAAATTTCAAAGTGAACGAAGCGATAAACTCGTGAGAGCAAGCGAACTGACAGTTAAGAACGCGACAAGTCTGGGCATGACGGATTAAATCTGAAGAGACGCACGCGCGATGGCTCACTCCCAGGTCTTCCATCGACTTCAATCTCGCATTCTCATGACCTTCATCCTCTCATAAATTGCAACAAATCACCTCCTAATCATGGCTGTAGATCTGCTTTAGCTGCTCGTCGTACCACTGGCGGTTCTCCAGCCGGTCGCACACGTCGCGGTCGACCTTCTCGCGCTCGAAGAACATGGCGCGCGTGTGCACGTGGAAGTCGATGCCCACCTGCTCTTCCTCGGCGTGCACCTTGATGAAGCGCTTCAGCGGCTTCTTCGGGTTGTAGGCGTCACGGCTGTCACTGAAATCCTCGGTGGGCGCTCGCATTGCGTCCCGCAGAGCGGTGACACGCTCGCCGTGGATGTGCTTCGAGTAGCGTTTCCAGATAGCCGGTGTCTGTGATGGCAGTGCGGATATCTTTGTGGGCGGTTTGGCTGTTGAGGTGGTTGCTTTGACACTCTCTGCGACGCGCTTGGGTGGCAGTGACAGCTTTCGCAGAGCCAGGAACTTCTCCAGTGTCGACTGCGCAGTGGCGCTGTGGGGTTTGCTCGGCTCGTCCTCGCTCATCTTTGCTATCTGGACGCAAAATCGCACATGGCGAAGCGACTCTTGCATAGGAGGTAGGAAATGAAGCGGCGTGTTTGAAACTGCTCAACGCCGTGTCCTTCGGTTCGGCCTTCATTGCACTATTCACTGTTAGCTGTGACGCTGCGCCACTGCGGTGGAAATGCGCAGCTGGGCGGTCTGCTGCAGCGCGTTGAAGAGGTTCTTTGGCGCGGCGCTCAGGTGCGTCGTGATCGAGCGAACCTCGTCTGGATACATGTTGATCCAGTCGAGACGGCGGTGGCTGCGCTCGTGGAGGAACTCGTCGTGGATGCGACTGGCGATCTCCTTCCGCCGCGCGAGCAGCGCTTTCGCATCCAGGATGAGCACCGAAGACGCCGCACCGACGGACTTGTAGCCTTCGACTGCGCTCCAGAACTTCTTGTCCAGGTCCACAGATGAGGTCCTTCGCAAGTCTGGCATCGAGCGCATCTGAAGCGCACCGCCAGCGTACTGGTTGGCCAAGTCCTTGTGAGACTGCTCCGAGACTCTTGGTTGAGGAGGAAGCGAGCCTTGAGCTGCTGCTGCTTGGGCTTTCTCGCTGACCGCTTCTAGCTTTGTTTCTTGGCGCACTTGGCCTGGCGTTGGCTGTGCAGATGACGTTGGTGCGTAGATGTGGGGATAAAGCACGGAGTACGCGTTCTGAACGCCCTCTGAGAGCGGCAGCGAAGCGAATTCGTCCCACACCAGCTGCTTCTGCTGCTTCGAGAGCTCCACTGGAGCAGCAGTCCCTCCAGTAGCCGTCTTCTTCATCTTCACCTCTGTCGTGCTCTGAGACTTGACCATTGCAGGGCCAGAGTTCACCACTTTCGCTCCGTCTAGCTGCAGCTCAACGAGCGTCGCGGCAGAGCGCTGGCGAGACAGCGTCGCGGACGCTTGAGCTCGAGGTTCCTGGAATTGCCACTTCGACGCTTTCTTGGCCGACGGCAGCTTTTGAGTCGCTTTTGCAACTTGGTCTCCTCTTGTGCACATATCCAAGGTCTCAGTAGGTGCGGATGTGTGCTGGGCCATTCCATGACCTTGGAGCTGGAGCACATCAAGTTCAGACCGCGACTTTGTTGATGTAGTGATGTCGTTCGCAAGATCCATGGCTTGATGCGGTACAGAGGTGCCCAAGCCAGTCTGAGACTCACTCATATCTGCTGAGCGCGGTTGCTTGACCGTGATGGAAATCCGCGGAATCGATGTCTCGAACTCGTCCGACTCGAGGCTTGTCAGATCCGTCGCTTCTGCAGCTGCTGACACTCCATCTTGATCGCCACTGGTTCCAGCTGCCTTCTTTCTACTCCCTGACAAAATTGCAGCCTTACCGTGCAACTTTAAAGTGCTTGGGTCACTCAATGCATCTGAGAACGAGCCATCGCTTTGCCCAGCTGTTGCTTCCATGGCGACATTCATTTCCGCTTGAGTCCTCGTCACCGCAGTTTGCTTCTTCTTGATCTTCTGCGCTTGTCTGACGTCTCTCTCCTCCTGGGAATAACCAGAGGCACGCGCTGGCGAGTCCTGGAAAATGTGCGGCAGCGCAGAGATCATCTCCACCGATGCGGTTTCCTTCTTTTCCCACTTGATGAACGACAAGAAGCGACTTCCAGCAAGTGCGTTGCTGTCATCAGTGCTCTCTCCATAGTTGGAGCGTCGCTGGCTGTGACGCCTGTCGCGCTTGGATGCACTACCAACCGCAGGAACCGTTGAGATCACAGCTGCGTCAGTTGTCGACTCCGCAGATTCCTCACGAATACGCCTGAGATGCTCTTCGAGTGACTCGGATAGTGAAGCCACGTCACTGACACCGGGATGGTCATCTGCCGCCACTGTCACTGAGTCTTGGTCGAGCGAGTGTTCCACTCCGTCACGAGAATCCTCTGGGTTACATTGCCCGCTTTCGCACTCACAAGTCTCGTCAGCCTGGGAGGATTCTAGTTCGACCTCCTCCACGTGCTGCTCGCCCGATTCGACGCCTTCCACACGGGAGCTGAGCGCGATCCCTTGCGCAACCTCAGATCCCTCAACTGGGTTCCTATTGCCCACGTTGTGCTGCAGTGGATGGCTGCCATGACTCTCAGGTGCAGCTGGCGACGAACTTGATGCCGCTTGAATCTCTTGATCTTCTGTGTTATAACCCCTGCTAGCTCTTCGCTCACTCGCAGAAAGAGGCTGAGGGGATTCGAGCATAGACGCCAACTTCCCGGCTGACGAGACTCTTGAAGTCGAAATGCTTCGTCGATCCCTCGAAGCGCTCAGCACGCGAAACGACGAATTAAAAGCCGCTTCGTCATCTGCTGACGTGAACATCTCCGGAGGCGCCTTGCTGGACGAGCTCACACTCTCGTTGCCTCGCGCACCTCGTTTCCACATCGCCTCGGCACTGTTGCGCTGGTGAAGTGCTGCAACGACAGATCTCTCTTCCAACGACGCTTCCGAATCAGTCGTTGCAGTCATTTGCGAGGCTCCGCCAACAACGAAGTTTCCAAATTCGATGGATGAACCATGAAGAGATGGCAAGTGCGAGCCACTTGGAGTTGGTTCTTCGCTCTGCAGCACGTCGTCGCGATCGTTTCCGCCGTCGTCACTCCGACGTGTGTCTCCAGCCGCAACCCGCTTCAGTTGATGCTCCACAATCGCTTTGCGCAGTTCTTCTCGCTTACGGTTGCGAGGGGCAACCTGGCTTCTTGACTTGTCTCTCGCCGAATCCGAGTTCCTACCTGCTCCTGGATGATCCAGCAAATGCTCTGGCGGTTCTTCAAGCCGCCCTGTGATCGGGTTGAACTCTTGAATGATCGGAATCTCACTGATCTGCTCCTCGCTCAGTAGCTTCTCTCGCGCCATCAGATCCGAACGCTCTTTCTCAAACAGCAGCGCAGCGCTAGACGCGTAGTTCTCTAGCATCAGGTTGGCGTCCCGCTCGGCTGTCTCTGCGACGACTGACGCCCGATGAAGGGTTTCGACGATCTTCCTCGCGTTGCTCACGCTACTTCTTCGCTTCTGCAGGGTCGAGTTTCGGCGCGTGAGTGCTTTCGAGCGATCTTGACGCTCATCGTCAACGCGCTGGTCTTCGATCTCATCTTCGTCAGCTGTAGCAGGAGGCGGAATCATGTTCTCTGCGAGCCAGCAACAGCAGCAGCGGAACAGATTCGCCACAAAGAGTAGCCGCAGCGCCGCCTTGGCCTCTTTGTGGAGTCTTCGCACTTCAAGACAACTGCTTGCAGTAGCAAGTGACGTGGTCAATGTCCCAGGAGCAGTGACACTGGTGCCTTCATCACTGAAGGGCTCTTTCGTGCGATACGATTGCGTGCATCTTGCGAACTCAGCCTCGAGGAACGCTCTCTTGTGCGCGATCTCATCTTCCGAATCTCCGTGGAACTTGTGCGGCAGCTTGTTCAAAGCGCACTCTCCACTCACCAGACATTGCTTGATCTCTTCGATTGCCGTGACCTCAGTCTGGAGCTCGCTATACTTGAGCAGCACCGACGCCATCCGCAACCGCGCTCTCTCCAGAATCATTCGCGCCTCACTGACTCCGCGTACTGTTCGCGTTGCAGAGAACAACTTCGCGCGGTAGGTGGACTCGGATTCAGCCAGGTGGTCCTCCAAAGTCTTCTTCTTCTTCTCAATCTTGCGCATCTTCCGCTGAAGCTTGGTTGCCAAGGCTTTTGCTTCCTTGATGAAAGGCTCATGCTGTTGCTGCTGAGTCTCCACACGACTTGGGTAACAGTTGTCATCGCCCTCCTTTTCGTCAGCATTGTCTTCATCTGTTGCTATGATATCTTGCTGGCGCTTCTTCTTGCACTCGATTGCATGGGAGGCGAGGCGCAGGAAGAAAATGTCCTTTGCAAAGTGCAGCTCCATGTCCAGTTCAGTCGCAAAGCAGCAGAGGAGAGAAGCGTTCGACGGCGCAACGACGAACGAGCTCACTCTCCACTGGGCTCTCTCGAGAAGTCCGTGCAGAGTCAAGACGTTGTGTTCGAGACTCGAGCACATGTCGTCAAGTCGGAATGCTTCTTCGAGCACCTCGTGCATGGGAAACTCGAGCGAGAACAGCACGCCAACGAAAGAGTGCACAAGCGCTTTCTCCGCAAGCTCGCAGTCCAGTGTTGGGGTGAGAAGGAAGCGCGCGTAGGGCTCCAGGTCGCCGAGCATCTTGGCGCGAAGCATGCGATCTTCTTCCTCCTGCGTCGCCTTGGCGTGTGTGTAGCTGTCATTTGCGTCCACAATTTTTGTGAGCATGCTGACGTGTTGCTGTTCACGCAGTGACCCTCTCGAGTGCAGAGTGCGTGAGAGGCTTCTCTGTACAGGGAGAGGCTTGACTTCGTCCTGCTCTTGCTGGTGATGCTGCTGATGGCTTTCATTCAATGGTGATAGAGCCATCGATGTCGAGATCCACTTGCGCACCTGCGTCTCGAGAATCTGGTCACAACCGTGCGCGAGTTTCTTTTTCATGCCATTCAGGAAAGCGCGACAACCCAGAATCGCAGGCGAAAAGTGTGACGTTGACGCAAAGATTATCCGCTCCTGACGCAGCCAGAGCTCTTCCTTTAGCACGCTGTGCCACTCGCGGACCTTAATGTCTCCAGCCAGTCTCACCCCACGGACCCACTCGCTGCTCATGAGCGTGACCATGCACCACATCAATCGCTGCTCCGAACTCGCTGACGTCTCGGTATTCTTGCTAACAGCCTCGTCCACTGCCACCTTCTTCGCGTTGTTCAGCTGAAGCACCTTGCTGGCGTAGAACGCGTAGATCCCTTTGTCCAAGAGCAACTTTGAATCTTCGTCGTTTGCGAGCTGCTTTGGCGTGAGTCCGTGGCGATTCGAATGATGCCACGTCACGGCGCCTTCACTGAGCAGCAGGCTCAACATGTCGATGCGATGTGTCGGGTCTTCCACTTGCATAGCCATGTGCAGCGGCGTGTTGCCTGAAGTGTCATCCACAGCGTTGATCAGGTGCTTCGACTGCAAGACTGCGTTGCGCACTTCGGCAGCGCTGCCCTGCGTGATGATACTTTGAAACTGGCGGATGCCGTCACTCTGGTACGGAAGTCGCTTTTGCTGCTCTTGGCCCTCCTCGGGTTTGATTTCCACGCCTCCAAAGATGGCGGCAGCGGCCGAGTAGCTGCCGTAGAAGAGCATCGGGAAGAACGGCGAGAGCTCTTCGTATGCGTCCCAGGCACTGAGCTTAAGGCGGTCTTCGAGAAACACGTCCTCCTGCTTCCACACGAACGCTTTCCAGGCGTTGAGGATGCCAAAGAGCAAATGGCGCTTGTGGATGCGCTCGCAGTGGAAGCGGAGCGTCTGGAACAGCCTCCGCTTTCGGCAAAAGTTCCGCCAGGCTTCAAACGTCCGCCAGCGGTTCACTTGGTGCTTTGCGTCCATCCAGACGTAGATGATGCGGTGCACTTTGCTGCGCCATTGGCTTTGTTCAAGCTTCGAGACATTGAGTTCGCGTTTGAAAAAGCTTCGCAGGTGCACGCCTTTCCAAGCTCGCCACGCGCGACCGAAGTCCCAGAGCTGCTTCCGTCGCGCCACCGCCTGCTTGAGAGGTCGTAGCTTGGCTTTCACTGCTGCGTAGCTGTGCAGCTTTGCGATCACGAACCTGCAGAGCTTCTTGTTGAAGGCGCCCTCTGCAATCTTCTCTCTCCAAGACAGTAGGATCTCGCGCGTGATCTTCTGAATGTAATGACGCGTCGCTGTTTGCAGCTGAGCTCGTTTCTCAACCGAGCAGCCACTGAACGTTCGCAGGCGATAGAAGTACCGACGCATACGAGCCAAAGGCGCTTTCGCCGCGGCTTTCACTTTCCGCACCTGGCGCTCTTGGTGGTTGTAGACCCAGATGTCCCATTGCGGCAGCGCCTGCGTATACTGCGGGAGCGGCGATCCAGAGCGCTTGCAGCGCGAGAAAGTCGCCCAGCGCGACCAGATACCGAAGATGATCATGAGCTTCTCGCCCGCCCACACTGGTCGCGAGCCAAACGCCATCCGAGCGGCTCGTTTGATACAGAGTTGAGCATTCAGACCGATCCGCTTGTTCTCCAGGTGCACACGTTTCCACAAGAGGAACATCCGCTGGACGATCTTCTTCACAATCGCCTGTCGCGCCTCCATATGGAGCACGCGCATGTGCTGCACTCGTCCCTTCTTGCGGTCTGGGAACTGCTCCACACTGGCGAACGCCGAGTTGAAGAAGCCGTTCACGGTCGCCTGGCGTGCGACTCGTTGAATGGATTTGACACCTGCGTTGTCTTGATTGGTTGACGTGAACACCAAGTTCATGACCAGTTTCGGCAGCTCCGCTTGCATCTCCGCGTTTCGATAGAGCTTCAGCTCGATCTCTCGTAGCCGAATCGCGACGCCGACCTCCTCTCCCCACGCGAGCAGGTACTTGCGCATGACGGACAAGCGCGCTTTTTTCTTAATGCGGTGTGAGAGCGACCACATCTGGAAGAACTTGCGCCGGATTTTAAGACGCCGTCGTCCCCAGCGACTGTAGACTCGTCGCTTTCGGTACATCCGCCAAGTCGCCTGGATCTTGGTCGCATAGTACTGCTGCTTTCTCTGTCATTAAGGAGAGAAACAAAGCGAAGAGTTGAGGTGCTGAGGGGACGCTATCCCGTTAATAAGACAGTGTGCGTACTTGTCGACGATGGAGCAGAAGGAATTGCTGCATCTCGGCGTCATCAGCTGCGTCTTCGTCGACTGCAGCGAGCTGCGTGGCTGACCGCGAACCACCGAGACTGCTGGAGATCCTGCTGCTGCCGAGGTTTGCTGTCACACAGTTTCGAAAAGCTCCAGCCGCAGTACTGGCTGCAGGTGGCTGCGCGTATCTGGCACCGATGGACGAGTGGCTGGCAGAGCGAGCCAGCGCACTGGAGTTCTCACCGTATTCATCACCATCGTCGACATCATGGAGTGGAGCGAGCTGCTCGCGGCCGGGGCGTCTCTTGCGCATCAGATTGTTCTTCTTCTGACGCGTTAACTTCATCGGCGAGCTCTTCTCAGTCGCTGAAAGCACCTGCCGTTCCACGTAGGAGACTTTCATCTTTAGATCGGCCACCTGCCGCTGCAAGCCAACAGCAACGTTATTTCTTTGTGCTTCATCGGCAGCTCGCTGCTGCTCACTGTGAACTGGCTGCTCTTTCTTGCTCTCTGTCACCACTGCAAAAAGCGGGCGCACTTCGTTCTCAGCACCTTCGGAAGACGGATACCAATCGAGTACGCTCTTCATACGCTCGCGGTTGCGCTTCTTGCTGTCGCGCTCGATACGTTTGAGTGCCGCGGGGGTGGGGATCCACGTCTCCATCTCGCGCTTCCGGATCTCGCGCTCGGCCTCGCGATCCGTCTTCCATTTCTCCTCGGCCGAGCTCACCTGGTTGTTCGTGACTTCACGCTCTTTCTTCTTCTTCTTCTCGGCCTTCCGCGCGAGGAACTTTTGCTCGTAGCTGCTCAGGAAGTCGGATCGCGCGGAGCGCGAGTCGAACGAGGAGCCAGAGCGCGAGGTGAACGACAGCGACGACGTGCTGCCGCTGGCACCGAAGCGGCTCGTGCTCAAGCCATCTTCCGAGTACTCGCTGCGGAACGTCTCCATCTTTGCGCGTGTGCCTTCAGTTGGTGCCTGCGCACTTTAGATCATGGTCTTGGACCTGGAGAACCAACGCTTGTACCAAAACATACTGAAACGGCACCACTTTGATCCGAAGAGGCGCGAGTCTGCTTGTGATCTTCGCTCAAATGGTTGGGTTGCTCTTGGGTCTCGTGGACATTCCGACGACAGCTCACACTGAAGAGAGTGATTTGTGCAACGACCTTCAACACTTCCTGGAAGAACAAACAATCGCTGAGAGTTTGATTATCGGTCATTGTGCAAACACCATATCAATATCAGCAAACTCACAAGCGCGGTGCTTGCCTAAGACGAGCACGAGACGCAGAGCGGTGGAGCTGAAGGGTCTTCAGGCCGAGCGTACACGAGGTCGCTGGAGGAGCCTTCGTCGAACGGATTCGTCAGCAGCTTGAAAATATTCTCCACTTCAAAGGAGTCGCCCTCGGTGGCAAAATCGATCGCCTTCTGCGCCACGTGATTGCGCAGCACGAATTTCGGGTTTGTGCGCTGCATGAGCGTGTGACGATGCGCGTCCTTCTCCGAGTCAGGCGCAAAATCGGTCTCCTCCTTCAACCTCTCTACGTACATCTCGATCCATTTCGCCCAGGCCACTCGCACGGCTTCGAGGCGCTCAGCATCCGTGCTCGTGCTCAGCTTTGCCACGACTTCACGCTCGGCCGTCATTTGCTTGAACGTCTCCTCGCTGATTCCGTACATGCGGGCTTGCACAGGGTTCTCCTTCAACAGCATCTTCACCATTTCATACTGTGCTTCCGTGAACGAAGAGAATCGGCGCTTGACCTGCTCCAGTGTCTCCGAGAAACCTGCCAGCTGGTCCAAAACATCCACTTGCGACTTCTCGTCGAACGGTTTGACACCACTCAGAGCGCGGAAAGTGCACGTGAAGTCAGCGCCGGTCTCCGTCAGCACGTCGAACAGCGCGTCCACGAGACCGCGGTCGTCGCTCGGGATGACCTTGTGGATCAGACCCAGCTTCG
>JAASFQ010001087.1:0-10259 GCA_023333845.1 Globisporangium polare | reverse complement strand
TCAATCTGCATCAGGTGCACGATCTTCTTGAGCCACGCGACGGGCACATCGACGCGCTCTTGGAGCTCTACGAGTGGTTTTGAACCTTCGACGCTCTCCTGGTGCCTGACGACAACCTTCCAGCGCCACTCGAGGTCTGAGAGAAGCTGGGTCACCACCTCGACTTGGAACGATCTGAGCCAGCCACTCAATCACACAGAAGAATCGAATGAGCATCACAGTCCTATAACACAGCAAAATCATCACATTCAAGCAACGCACCGCTTGCCCTTGACCGGAGAGAACCGCCGAAACACGTACTCGAGGTTCTCGAGCGCCTCGACGACCGCGGCGTCGTTCTGAATCGAGTCGGCGGACGTGAAGCAGCACTTGAGCAGCCAGAACCACGCGATCTTGATGCACAGCTGGGTCGGGTTCTGAAACTCTGCGCGTTTCTGCTGCAGCCACGCGCTGCCGACGGGGAGATCTGGAACAGGCAGCGAGGACGCCAACTCCATAGCCATAATAGCCATGCTGTTTGCGGTCGCATTGTCGTTGTTGCCATTGCTAGCGTCAAGATTAGCGTAGAACCACCCGATGAGCGCTGCGGCGCCGCGTCTGCGCTGCTGGGCCTTCAAAACATCGCCACCACAATGCTTCTCCAGTTCTTGGTGCTCATCCGGCGTTGCAAAGAGCAACTCGAGTGCTTCTTGGACGATGCGCGGTCGTTCTGCGAGTCCCATCCACTCATTCTGAAGACGAGCTGCCATAGCCTCGCCTCGCTCGGGTGTTGTTGTTGTCTTGCTCATCAGAGTCTGTAGCACTTGCTCAGCTTTGCCAAACGCGTGCGCTCGCTGGTGCAGAGTCACACCAGCGCGGCTTTCACCACTGGGACTCAGTCCCAGCTCATGCACCAATGTCCGACCGTGATAGCGGTGGTCAACACTCAGTCGCGAGCACTTGGACAGCAGAGCGAGCAGCTCCATCGACCGAGGCGACACGAGGAACTCGCTGTTGCGGCGGGTGAACCAGTTTAGCAGCACCATGTACAAGTACGAGTAGCTCTGGAAGGCTGCGCTCGCGCTCTCGGGCTCAGCAGCTCCTTCTTGAGTTCGCCACACGATAGAAGCGATTGGTACAAACGGAGTCACGTGCGCTTGCAGCAGCCACTCTTGTAGCTATAGGCAGAAGACAAGATAGCTATTAGCACAAGTGAGCCACAAAGGACAATGTCTATGGACAGTAGCACCGTACCTGGGCTTCCCAGCTGGGGAGGTGGTTTCCCCACAGTCGCACCATGGAGATGAAGCTCAGCTGGTCGAAGAGGCGGCCTGGGTGCGCTGCTGCTGCTGGGTCTGTTCCTGCTCGTGGACTCGCACCATAATCGCCATTATGACTGCTGATGTCGCTACTGGCATTAGCGATCAGCGTCCTGCTCTCCGTCTTAAAGAGTCGATCCAAGAAAGCCCTCGACACTGTGAACGTGGCTCTGCTCGCGAGCATCGCGTCCAGGAAGAGCGCGCACTTGAGGTCGTCCGCCATGGAAGCTGCGCACAGATCCAGCACTTGGGCGAACGCGGTATCCTTCAGCTGCACCTGCTGCAGCGCGAAGGTCGTGAAGATCGCCTCCTGCATCTCGTCCACCAGGTGGCTGCTCGCATTGAGCGACGAGTACGTGCACAGCGCCGTCTGCAGCTGCTGCACTGGCAGTCTGTCGTTGAGTTGGGCAATTGAGTGGCTTGTAACATCGTCAGCGCTGTTGCTGAAAGTCGCGTGGATGTCCAGCAGCGTATCAATCGCCCAGTCGCGTGCGTGGTCCACCATCTCTGCGTGCGGTGAGTTTCTGTTGACCTGGTGGCCGGGCATCTCGATCATCTGCAGCACTACGAGCACAGCTCCGATGAGCATTCGGCGCTAAACGCAGTCGAACATAAACGACCATGTCACACACACACACACATCCAGTTGTACGTACGTATGGC
This sequence comes from Globisporangium polare, assembly GCA_023333845.1. NCBI lineage: Eukaryota > Oomycota > Peronosporomycetes > Pythiales > Pythiaceae > Globisporangium > Globisporangium polare. The sequence continues at coordinate 8,298 of JAASFQ010001087.1, read as the reverse complement.
TATGATCTGCTGCAAGCGCTCTGGGTCTGCTCGTACGCGCAGGAGCTCGAGGCATTCCACCAGCACCGTGGGCAGCTACGCGCAACGACGCCACACGCGGGATATTAATCTCAGTCGGTCTGGTGTCAACGCAAAAAAAGAACTCTGCAGTTCAGAACGACACACTATGCTCACCTCGCTGTCCACAAGCAGCGCTGCGTACTGTGCTTCGTCGTGTGCGATCTCGAGCGCCATTTGCTGCACGCGCGTCCACAGACGCGCGCTTGTAGAGCCCTTCGTATGCGCGTCGCCGCCTGCAGCCGCCATCGGCAGTCAAGGCGTGGCTGATGAGTGACCGATGAGTGACCGATGAGTGTGAGCACACAACTCTCGAAGCAAGGAGCTGGTACGGTGTACCATTCACTCGTTGAAGGCGATCGAAAACAAAAGTATCCTCAAATTCGAGTGTTCATTCCCGCTGGTCGCTGCTGATTGGCTAGAAAACAGTCGCTACAGAGTGATGGTTATCCTCTCGTTTAAGTACGAAACACCAAAAAGAGCCGTGCAGGAGTTGTTCCTGGCGTCTTTTTCAAGTAGAGAGCAGTCTGTATGCTAGCGAATCATTACATGCCTCAAGAGTCGACTGGATACTATGATAGAAATGACATACTCTCGATACTTGAAAGCGTACCTTTTTGTAATGACAGTACTTAAACGCCGCAGCTGACATTTGACATCGATATCCTGTTCGCGCAGAGACGACGCCGTCGCTTGTCGCCCGTGTGCAAATTCCGCGACGAAAAGGAAAGCAACGCAACAGCGCGCGGGCGACGGCGCGTAATCGCCGCCTTTCTCCGCGGGTCTCTCTGTCTCCAGAACGCGCTCAGTTCATCTCTCTCCACGTCTCCATCGACCCCTCTCTCTCTCTCTGCGTGCGGTGTGTGTCCCCGGGGTGTAGATACCAACAGCAGTCATCATGAACGGCAGCAGCCCTCCGTCGCGCGCGTCGCAGGAGAGCGACGTCGAGCTCATGCGCACGATCCTCGGCGAGCACGTGCCGCAGAGCGTGATCCTCACGTGTCTGAACGTATGCGGCTTCGATGTGAGCGCGGCGCTCAACTGGTACTTCATGGAGGTCGGCGCGCAGGAGACAGACCAGGACCGCGGCGACGTGCGCGCTGCAGGCAGCGACGGCAGTGATGCCTCAGCCGGCATTGGCATCATGGCTGCGACCAGTGTCACTGGCGGCGGCAACAACCAGGAGCCGATGGCGAATCTCATGGCGAACGGCAGCTACGTTCCGGTGATCCAGTCGGGACTGAGCCTCACGCTGCACTCGCGCTACACTTCCGGTATGATCAGTAAGACTGACGGGTACTACGCGACGCTCACGAGGGGGCTCGCGTCCTACGACATGCTCACGCCCAGCAACGAGAAGTTCCTGACGATCCGTCTGCGCAAGCGCGGGTGGCGCACCGCGAACTTCTACGGCGCACCGACGACTGCGACCCAGCGGCCGTACTTTACAAACGGCGATATTGTGACGCTCGAGTGCAACGGACTCTGGCTCAAGGCGGGCCAGCTGAACAAGGTGTTGCAGTGGAAACCACCCTCCGACGGTGATGGCAACAAGTTTGTCATTCGTGGACTGCCGTTAGGCCGCAACCTGCGACCGGGGGACTACTTCTTCTTGGCGAGCTACAAGTGGAAGGACAAGGAGATCGTGATGCGCGACGAACGGCCCGTGGGACTCAGCAGCTACAACACGAGCGTGCACCGGTGCTTCCTCGGCCTGGAGCGCATCAAACAGTACGTCTCTGATCTGATGCTTTTACATTCGTGCATGTGTAGCGAACACTGATCTCGCGTTTGTTGGCTCTGTGGTGCAGACCGTCGCAGAGACTGTACTTCTACACCAAGCTCACTGAGAATGCGATGGAGAGCTTACCGCAGCCGAAGGACCCCGTGGATATTAACCATCTGACGATCAATGTCACTGGCACGCCTCTGGCGCAAGAGAGCGTGAACATCCACGACCTGTCGCTGGAAATGGTACGGCTTTTTGCCTTCGTCTTGTGTCTACTCATGCGAATGCTCGAATCTCACGTATCTGCTTTATCGCACAGACGAGACGAGACTCTATTTCCGAGAAGATCATCATCAATGACGCCAAGGTGGACCAGATGGCGAGCATCATCGGCAACGACGTCTCGCGCGATCGCCTCGCGAATGTGCTGGATGGAGCCGGTGGAGACGTCCAAGTCGCGCTGGAGCACTACTTTATGAGTTTGTCGAGCATGGCACCACCACCAGTGGTCAATGTGCGAGTGGAGCCGAGCAGCATCGACCAAGTCCAAGCGCACGTCGCCCAGCCACAGGCTCAGCGTCGCCCGATGAGTGAGCTGATTCTACCAATCCCGTCGATCAACGAGCCCATCGAATCTCCTGGGATCACTCAGCTTACGACTGCCAAGTTTGATTTCCAGGAGGCTCGTACTCGTACCGTGAGCTCAAATTCGGTCGGCGGTATCACGGAGATCGAGATTCCGCCATTCTCCTCGTCGAGGTCTGTGCGCGGTGAGTCAGGTGATGATTCGTGGGCGGAGGCCTCCGTGTATTCGGATAGCAGCGAGCACGAGTCCTTGACGATTCATGACTTTGAGATGCTGAGTGTGTTGGGGAAAGGCAGCTTTGGCGCCGTGATGCTCGTGCGTTTTAAGAAGGACGGCCGCGTGTTCGCGCTCAAGATCATCAAGAAGACGAACATGGATCGCACCGACATCATGAACGCCATGGAGGAGCGCCAGATCCTGCAGCGCATCCACCACCCGTACATCTGCAGTCTCGTGTTCGCGTTCCAGACCAACGAGCGGCTGTACCTGGGTATGAAGTACTACGCGGCGGGAGACGTCTTCTACCACTTGAACATGAAGGGCAAGATCGATCTGCGGGATGTGCGTCTGTACGCCGCCGAACTCGTGCTCGCGATCTCGTACCTGCACGAGCTTAACATTTTGTACCGCGACCTGAAGCCGTCGAACGTGATGATCGACGACGAAGGGCACATCGGCGTCGTCGACTTTGGGCTCTCGAAGCAGCACATCTACGGCAGCAGCTACGGCGTCAAGACGCTCTCCGGCACGGCCGAGTACGTCGCCCCTGAGGCGCTCGCGCAGAACACGGACGGGTCGCGGAACTACGGCAAAGCGTACGACTGGTGGAGTCTCGGCGTTGTCATTGTACGTGAGCTGTGCTGTTTGTGCTTAAGATTGGCAATCTTCGATGATGATGTTCGTTGTGCTGCTCTGGTTGACTGACAAGCTTCTTTTGATGCGTTACTGTAGTACGAGATGCTGGTGGGCGAGTCACCGTTCTACGATGAGAACGAACACAAGATGTTGACTCGCATCGCGTACGCGGACGTGGTGTTCCCGAAGGACTTCCCAAAAGACGCGCTCGACCTAGTGCACGGCTTGCTGATCAAGGATCCGTACAACCGCCTCGGCTCAGCAGACGTCGGCGGCGTTGAGGTGATCAAGACTAACCCGTTCTTCCGAAGCATTGATTGGGAAAAGCTCGAGCGGCGCGAGGTGAAGGCGCGCTGGAAGCCGAAACTCTCCAGCGACACTGACACGCGGTACGTGGACCCCGAGTTCATTGACGAAGGGCCACCGTCTGCAGCGTACGACCCGAGTATCGGCGCGAAGAAGTCGCACAGCAAACGGTTCAGCCAGTTCTCATTTAATTACAACCTCCATTGAACAGCTCACACTATGTAATACAAAAAACTTACCCAATTCAGGCGCGAAGGCTTACGTGTTTACCTAGGTCTCTGACTTGAGTGGGCGGTTCATGAGCAGCGCCTGGAGCTCTTCGCGCTTGATCTCTCCCTTGATCATCGCGTTCACGGCTCGGAAAATGGGTAAATCGAGGCCGCACTGGTGCGCGAAGTAGACTGCGACCTCGGCGGTCGGCACGCCTTCCACGGTGGTCGTCTTCAGGATGTCTTCGGCCTTCTCACCTCGGATCACGCGCATGCCGAACGTCCGGTTACGCGAGAGACTTCCGAACGCCGTGAGCATCAGGTCACCAATGCCTGAAAGCCCGGAGATGGTGATCGGCTGGCCGCCCATCGCAACGCAGAGTTTCTGCAGCTCCAGCGAGCTGCGCGTCACGTACGCGGTCAGCGTGTTGATGCCGTACCCGGCGCCCTCGATCATGCCGGCGCCGATCGCCAGCGGGTTCTTCAGCGCGCCGCCCAGCTGTACGCCGATGATGTCCTGCGAGCTGTAGATGCGGAAGTTGATCGTCGAGAGCAGACGCTGCACGTACACTGCGTGGTAGAGGTACTGTCCGGCGACCACGACCGCCGACGGCGCGTTGTTCATGAGCTCCGAGGCAAACGATGGGCCTACCGAGTGTGAAATATACAAGAACAGTCAGCGTGAGCTCACGCTTGGCCGTACACACCACGGCAGTAAATGCGTGGTACAAGTTGCAGGTCGTACCTGAGAGGAAGGTGAGCGGCTGGTCGCGTCCGAGCGCCTCCAAGATCGGGATCGAGAGCAGCTGCTTGGTCTTCAAGTACAAACCCTTGCACGTGATCACCAGGATCGCGTCCTTGGGGATGTGGTCGCGGTGGCGCACGAGAAAGTCGGGCGTGAGCTGCGCCGGCAGACACACGATCACGATCTTGGCGTCCTTCGTGGCGTCCTCCACCGACGTGGTCGCGGAGATCGACGGAAGCAGCACGTGCTCGGGGAAGGTCTTCGGGTTGCGGTGATTCTTGTTGATGCCGTCCACCTGGCGGTGCACACAGTAACATGATAGCAGAAGCCCACGGTGAGCAGGATTCTTCCAAACGAAGGGCCCGGAAACGCGCAGGAGATTTAGAAAGAGCAAAACAAGCGCCTGGACGTACCGTTTCCGTGTCGCGCGCATAGATGACGACGTCGTGCTTGCGGCGCGCCGCGATGGTGGCCATGGCCATGCCGAAGGCGCCCGCCGCCAGCACCGCGACCTTGACCTGCTCCACCTCAGCCGAGGGCAGACCGGCGTGCGTGGCGCCACCTGCGATGCCCGTGCTGATGAACGACTCCATCGCCTTTTCTTGCTTGCCGATGTCTCGGTTGGTGAGCTTGCGGGCTTTGTGCGCTTGGCGACAACTTGAAGAATGGCGTCACTTTTCGAAGCCTGTCAAAAATGCAAATTCCTTTTGCATTTTTGGATTGACGCACAGCGGTGACGAAGGGCTCGTCATGGGTCATTTCAGCAATCCCCTTTCACTTGAGCAAAGTGTGGACCTGCTGACTTTCCCAAAAGTCCACAAATGAAGGTTTTGTCAAAACTGCCAACGAAGCGAGCCGTTTCGAGCCCAAGCCGAGCGTTCTCGAGCCAATGTGGGCATGAACGATTGGACCGCGGTCTGCTGCGCTTTCCCCGCCGCATCACTTTCGCAGCTCATTCGCGATTCGAGAGCCAGCAAGACGACGGACAGAGACAGCGAAAGCGCGAGCGCAGTGGTGACGCCGCGTCCGCGTTCGACTGCGTCGAGGTCCTGTCGACGAACGACGACTGCATGCGCACGTGCACAGTGCGTTCGCGGTACCGCGAGATCTACGTAGCTCTTCGAGTGCATGGAGCGTCTCGTGGTTGTGCATGTCTGTGGATCGATCTTTGTTTGGACGTATGCATGCGTTTGTGTGCATCAATCCCCGATGATGAGCCAAGGGCGAGAGCGATTTCGTCATCTCTCTCGCTCGACATTTTACGTTCCAAGCACCGGTCTTTTCCACCGGTGTCCACAAACTATTCGTCGTGGAGTGTACCTCAGGTACTCGCTGATAGCTTCTTATCTTCTCGCTGAGGGGATCGGCTTTTGCCCATGCATGTATGTTTATATCGTGTGTATTACGTGTGTGTATCTGGCTTGACCAACACCTTCTCAGTAGCCTGCGCGCGCTCTCTGGGCGTGCGTGGGTGTGCTGGGGAGTGGGCCTCGTGGGGTGTGCATTTATTTGCTCACCCCCTTGTACGAGTGTTGCCGCTGGCTATTGGTTTTCAATAGTTTCTCCAGCGGCGCTCCCAGTCTGTGCGTGCGGTCGAGCCACATAGCGACCACCAGCCAGCATCATAGTACGCGATACGTGCTATTTACCACCATCGTGTCTCCAATAGCTTGCACAAGTCACCACCACCCAATACATCACTTCAGTCATTAGAGAGCACTCCTCGAGACCATGCTTTAACATTCCACTGTAGTAATAACACAATCAATCCAAAAGCCAACAGCCAGCACCATGCGTGGCCCTTGCCCAATCCTCTGTCTCTGCCTCCTTATAACAACGACTTGGGCAGCTCGTTACCCTTCTCGCATATCTCCGTTCTCTCGGGCGTCTTCCAGTGGCCATCCTCGGTGATGAGCGCCTCGTTGAGCACCTTCATGGCGGCGAACGGGTCCGCGATGATGTCCAGCAGCGCTGAGGCCAGGTGCACGCGCGACTCGTGCACGAAAACCTTGCCCCGCTGGTTGAAGTGCATGCCGACGTCGAATGCGAGCCGGCACTCTTTCCCCACGAGCTTCTCACAGATCGCCTTGGCCTCGGCGCTCGTCTGCATCTGTTGGTACAGGTGCGGGTACAGCGCTCGAAGCGACTCGACACTGAACACGAAGCGCATCTCGGCCGCCGCGCGCAGCGACACGTACGCGTCCTCGTCGTCCACGACCGTGATCGAGACCATGCGCGACGAGAAGTTGTCGTAGTAGGCCGTGTACGTCTGCCACTGGCCCAAAAAGGCCTCGATGCCCCGGAAGTCGCGCGCGACCACGTCCGGCTCCATCGTGCTATTCATGAACGCGCGCGCCATCGCACTGGAGACCACGAGCGCCGGGTCCGACGGGTTGTACCCCCTCGAGAACTGCAGAAAGTACTGTCGGCAGATGTCCACGGCCACGCCGCTGCGGTTCGTGCGCCACGTGAGCAGCGCCGAGTCCGCGAGCAGCTGCGTCTGCTCGAGGCTCGCGATCGTGTCGCGCAGCTCGCGGATCGTGACCTCCAGCTGCAGTCGCTCGCGCTCGTCCTCTGCGCTATGCGACCCATCGCTGCTGCCGAGGTGTCTATAGCTCGCGGCGTGCGCCTTCGCCAGGCGACTGAGCTTGGTGGTCCCTGGATGCCGCCGCACGCTCGCGCAGTTCTTGGTGCGCGCGGTCTGCCTGCGCCGCACGCGTCTCTCTGGAGGTTGGCTTGAGTGTCTGGATACTACTAAAGCGGATGAAGTCCCTGCTGCTGCTGCTGCTGCGCTAAAGTCGCTTCCGTTATTGTTATCGACCAGGATGAGTCCGCGCGCGCGCTGCCGGTGCGCGAGCATGTGCGCAAAGCGCCACGCCAGCTGGCTCGCGCGGTCCCCCACGGGCACGTCCGCGATCGCCAGTGAGTCAGCGTCACCCATGCTCAAGTCCATTGGCTGCAGCAGCGGTGCATCGCTCTCCGCCGCCAGTCCTTGCGTGAGCGCGAGCCGCGGCGGCCCGAACGCAGCTACGGGCGCGTGGCTCTGCTGCTCGTGTTGCGGCTGGCGCCACGTGCCGCTGCTGTGGTAGATGGGGAGCATTCGTAACTGCTGCTCGTGGTGCTCTCCGTGTGCGGTCGGTCCTTCTGCCCTATCTCTGTGCGATCAAGTGCTCGCTCGACTGTCCGTGAGCGTCTGTCGGTCGCTCGCTCGATATGAGGGAGGCCGCATGCATTTTCCATCGAATTGAGTCAATTTACAAAAAGAACGTATGAGTGAGCCTGCTGCTGAGAAAAAACACCAAAAAAGAAGTCCAAAATTCCACAAAGCATTCGAGAAGGAGGAGGCAAAAGCGAAGATACTGGCTGCTGCCACTCTTTTTGAAGGAAGGGGTTATGTCTCTCTGCCCAAATAGAGAGCCGTGTTTGCGCTGAATGCTCTCTGCGGAATGGTTTGCCTTTCTCGCCGCATTTCGCAAAAAGTATGGACTGAAGTGTGGGTATATCCTCGGTGAAATTTCAAGGAAAGTTCAGGAAATGTGGACGAAAAAAGCTGAGATGTCCCTTCGAGAACAGCATGAAAAAGCGTTTCCAAAAGCGTCATGTTTTCGATTCTCCGTTGAGAAAGAACATGGGAACTTCAGTGAGTTGAGCAATTCTCTCTTAATCAACGAAACTCCTGCAAACAGGAGCGAGGGCTCGAGCACAAAGCAAAAGCGAGCTGCTTGCTTGCGTGGGGACGCGACAGCTGACGATTGGCTTTGAGTTCACAGTGAGCCTTTATGCACAGCGAGCTTCGATACACTTGTGCAGC
>JAASFQ010001086.1:0-10271 GCA_023333845.1 Globisporangium polare | reverse complement strand
GTTCCAGAGCCGTAGAACCAGAAACTGTTCACGTTGAACAGCTTCTGCAACTCTTTTGACTGTGACAAGCACAGACGAGTCAGTCAATGCTGCAAGAGCAACCTGCTTCGGTAGTCGTACCTGGTCTTGTTGAAGCCACCTCGTTTATCAACCCACCCGTCGCCCACGAAGCGGTTTTCTTTTCGTGCATCCGTTTCAGAGCCGAGAGCACTCGTGCTGCGACCACTGGCACTCGCTCCATCTGCTCATTTCAGCTCTCTCCTTCAGCGACTCACTCCGCCAGATAGAAGCTCTACCAGCTGTGCCTCCGAGTTTCAGCTAGCGTGTCTTCCATGGCGTCCAGTTGGAGTCGATTCCGCATGTCGCCGCGAGCGCGGCTTATGCGCGATCTGCTCCTCGTCGTGCTCTTCTTCGCGCTCGATCTCCGTGACGTGTGGTTTAAGATCCGGTGGCTCGGACCGCAGGACTCGTATTCCTTCGCCGCGATCACGCACCACGAGATGCAGGAGAACCCGCTGGTGCCGACACGCAGCCTGTCGTTTGCGGGGCAAAAGATGCAGCGCACGTCCGGCTGGAGCTCGTTTCTGCAAAAGTGTGAGACGCTGCACCCGATCTCTGACGGCGCCACCGCGCAATTCTCGCACACCATGGGTAAAAACTGCGAGATTGGCGTGCCTGAGAGCCCCCGCAAGGTGCCGGAGCTCGTCATGAGCAGCAGTGTCCGCGTGGACTCGATGGCTTGGGCAGCGTGCAAGCTGCTTTACCACCACCGCAAGCCCGCGATCTGTCACTCGTCGATCGTGCGGCTCTTCTCGGAACGTTACAACCTCAATGAAGCGCCTTCCCTGGTGACGTTCAAGAACCACAATGTCGCGTCGCTGAGCACGCTTGAACTCGACTCGCAGCTCAACTACACAGCGGAACCAGGAAGTCTCGCTGAGACTGAGCTGACAGCTCTACTGGGCGTCATCAGCACGAGTTTGCCCACTTCGGCAGTTGTGTGCGTCGAAGGCTTTGTCCCCAAAGGCCCTGGGCGATACACGTCCACGATCTTTGGCTGCGCTAACCCGACTTACTACAAGAGCGCGTTCGTTGGACTACACGCGACGGCGTTCCCGCTCTTCCAGCAAGACAAGGCGCGGCTCTCGACCGACGCACTCCACTTCATGGGGATGACGTTTGTGACGCGAGAGAACAGTCGCAGCCTATTCATGCTTCGCAATGGCGCGAACGGGATCTTCGAGCTCAAGCACAAGGCGTTGCTCAACTTCTCGTCGTTTGGCGCGCTGTACACAGTCATGATCGCGATCGACGTGCTTCTCATGGTGCTCAACGTGTTCAGCGCGGCTGAAATTGGGCGTCTGGTGCTCAGCAAGCCGCAGCTCTCACAATCGGGTGACAACGTGAACCGTCTTAACACTGCATCCGCGTCCACGTCGCAAGGCTACAAGGGCGGCGTGCTCACTTCGCCTTTGTACCGCAGCAAACCTGTGATCGTGCTCATGATTGCGGCGCACTTGATCTCCTGGATGGTCATCCTCCCAAGCATCTCGATCTGGGATGCGACGGAACTGCAGACGGGGAAGACACACGCGTGGCTAACTGCTGCACGCTGCTGGGTGCTCCCGCTCGTGGCTTTCAACGGGATTTGGGATTTGTGCGTGGCAATCAGCGAGGAGCAGACGCTCGCTTTTGCCAGATCGACGTACGTGCGCACGAGCGAGGTCGCGTGCATCACCGCGCTCGTCGCTTACGTCAAGCGCGGCGCAGTGTTCGCGATCACGGAGAAGAAGCGCCGCTTCGAGATGCAGCGACTGAGTGACACCCTTTCTTTTCGCGAGTATACGGCGCTCTCGAACGCGTTCTCCGGCCAGCTTGACTTTCTTCAAAACACCACAAGCCCCGTGCTGTCGATCATCTACGGACCGCTTTTCGAGATCATCGCGTGGAGCGTCGTGGCGATTGCGGGCTTCGTGGTCGTGCGGAGCTGGTACTTCCGTGCAATGTACAACGATATCCTCAGCAGCCACCATGGGTCGCTCATGACCACGACGAAAAAGCGCCCGACCAAGTTCACAGTGCTCCCAGACGCGTCCGAGTCGCCGACAAAGCCCCTAGTCGCGGATGACACATCGGACGAGACCCGCTCCGTGCAGTTTGCGCTCGCGAGCTCGCCGCTGTCGAGCCCAATGCGAGGAGCTGCATCGCTCATGACCTCGCCCCGCGACATGGATAGTGCGGGTGGCGCGTCGCTGCGACTGCCGCTGGAAGAGCTCGTGGAGGTGCCCATCCGCGCGCGCAGCCTCGTGCGCAGCGTCTGGTTCATGGAGAAGCGCTCAGGTCAGCAGCTCGCGCTGCACCCGTCGCTGCTACTAGAGCACGGTATCGTCCTCGAAGGTCGCGAGTTCATGAAGACCCGCCGCGGGTTCGCCGACGTCGTGCACCCGTACCTAAGCGTGCGCGCGCACGTCCCGGGCGACCAGCAGGCGTCGTCGTCGTCGTTGTCTGTCAAGCGCAGCGGCGTGAGCAGCGCGCAGGTGCCGTTGCGCTGATGAAGCCCGCACTTGAAACACACTGAGCGAAAACAGTTTACATCCGATGCATTCACACACGCCACTCGCATTCATAACGACAATGGACACAACACGGTCACCTATGACATGTATTTCTCTTTTCTTCGTTCATTCGTTCACTTTGTGCGCAACGACACACCGATGCAAAATGCGCACTCTTCATACAGACCGACACCACCACCATGCACATGCAATGTCTTCTCTCTCTTGCTCTCTCATCACCATCTCCATCTGTCTATCCGTCGACGCGGTCGTACGACGGCGTGCTGCGAGGCGACTTGAGCGCCAGCGGGTCCGCGTGGTGCGGAGAGAAGAGCTCGGCGCTCTCGAGCATCTCCTCCTCGACCGCGACCTCGTCCTCGTTCTTGAGGTACGCGAAGAGCGCGACGCCCGCGAGCGAGAGCGGCACGCCCAGGTCCGTCACGAGTCACATCGTCTGCGCGTCGTAGTTCTGGTAGAAGTAGCCGCCCACGAGCGTGCCGGCGCCACGGCCCAGACCGTTCTGCACGGCATTGAGGATGCCCATGACCGTGCCCTCGCAGCCCTTTGGCGCCGCCGTGTAGATGTACTGCGTACACGCCGCCCAGGCGATGCCGAACGTCACGCCGTGCAGGAATTCGAACGGGATGGCGCCCCACGGGTTCGTCATCACAGCCAAGTAGCTGATGCGCGCCGCGTAGCCCGCGATCGAGACGAGCAGCACGTTGACCGTGCCGAGTTTGCGGATGATCGCTTGCGAGAAGAAGAACGCCGGCAGCTCCGACGACGTCTCGCACATGATCGCGATGCCGATGATCTGCGAGTTGTTGCCCGAGAGGTTGTACAGGTTGAGCGTGAGGAAGCTCGAGAGCACGCCGTACATGAGTCCCATGAGGAAGACGACTCCGAGCAGCACGAGCACGTCGTTCTTTTTTCCGAGCAAGCGGATGCCCTGCGCAAACGTTGGCGGCGCTTCCTTCGCAGGCTTCTGCACGCCGCCGTGGCTCTCGAGGGCCGCGTAGCCATCTTCGTGTCCGTGCTTGACCGCTGGGATCGCGCGCAGAATGAGCAGCGACACGAGCGCCGAGAGCAAGTTCAGGTTGAACGCCCACGAGATGCCGGCCGCGGCGACGAGCAGACCGGAGATGTACGCACCCACGCCGTAGCCGACTGCGCCAAAGAGGCGCTGCTTGCCGTACTCGCCGCCCACCTTCGAGAGCAAATCGAGCACCGCGTGGTCGAGCAGCGAGCCGGCGGGCGCGCTCTGGAAGTTGGCGATGACCACGAGCAGCATCGTGAGCTCGAACGAGTGCGCGAACTGGATCGCATAGAGGAAGATCGCACCCGAGACGATGCAGGCGATGTGCACGAGGCGCTGGTTGCGGATCGCGTCGGCGATGGCGCCCCAGAACGGCGGCGCGATGATCGAGCAGATGCACGGCAGCGTCTGCAGCACGCCGATCTGCACTTTCGTGAAAGCCATCGTGTGCTCGTAGAACACGGGCAAGAAGTTCACGAGCGCCGACTGGCCGCCCGACGAGATCGCGTACATGGCCTTGGGCGCCAGCAGCCGCTCGCCGCTCTTGCTCTGCTTCGCGGCGGCGACCATGGCTCTCTCTCGCTGGTTCTGCTGAGCGCGAGTCGTAAGGTGTCCGGGGCGAATTGGAGAATGAATGGGGTGAGCGCTGGGGGTCACTCGAGGTCCATATGCACAACAGCTGTCAACAGGCGGTGCTTGGATTACGGGAATGCGCAGCTGAGTACCGGAGCGAGGCGTCACCCAAGTTGAAGATGAAAATTGGGCCGAAATTTTGCCAGTGGGCCTTTTGGCTCGGAAAGTGACCGAGGCAGGCAGTCAGATCGAGAAGAGAGGCACCACCACCCGCCGAGGCTCCATCTCCTCATGCGCGGCGGCAGCAGGAAAAGCGCAGCACCAGCATTGTTTGTTTGTTTGTTTGCTTTTCCCAATGACCAGCAAGCCTTTCTTTCTTTCTTTCTTTCTCCAGTCTGAAGTCCTCCTTCGCCCATCATTTCGACCGTTGTCGTGTAACGGACGAGAGGGTCTTCTATTGAAAGCGAGATGGTCGGCTCCATCATCCTCAAAAGAGACCGGTTCGTTGCGAGCCGTACTTTCTGAACCGTCCGTCACGAGAGCAAAAGAGTGGGACTTGGCTGGCGCGAAGGTTTCCCTCGCTTTACAGACCGCTTACACATCCATACTCGCCATCCTCGATATGAAATACGCCTCCTCCTTCGTTAAAACCAGTTTTGACACATGCGGTGGCAATTGACGTGGGGCTCTTCGACGCGACCCCTGTCGCAGATTAGCTTGTTGCGCAATTGATTTGGTGCACTTATTTGCGCAATTTGACTCGCGATGGTGAACGCCGAAGCTCTCCACGGCCTGCAGCAGGCACTCGCGCCGACGTCCACCCGCGTCGTGGTGCTCGACGGCGGCCTCGCCACGGAGCTCGAGAAGGACGCGCGCGTGGAGCTGGGCGCCAGCAGCCTCTGGTCGGCGTCGCTGCTGCTCGAGAAGAACGCGCATCTGCAGCACGTGGTGGTAGACGCGCACAAGAACTACTTTCTGGCTGGTGCAGATGTCGCCACGACCGTGAGCTACCAGGCGTCCGTGGACGGCTTCAAGCGTGAGGGCGTGCACGAGCTGGCGCAGGTCGAGCAGCTCTTCGCCAAGAGCATTGACTTGGCGGTGGAAGCGCGGGACAGCGCGTGGGAGCAGCTCAAGACCCAGGGCGGCGACCGCATCAAGCCGCTCGTCGGTGCGAGCATCGGCTGCTACGGCGCGGCACTGGCCGACGGATCGGTACGGATTTTGCGAACGATTGGCTGGACATATGACGCTCTTAGCACTAACTGGCTGTGTTGCAATGGGACGATTTCCCCCCACTATGACAGGAGTACCGAGGCGACTATGGCAAGACCAAGGACGAGCTCGTCGCATGGCACAAGGACCGCTTCGCGTTCTTCACGAACTACCCTGGCGCAGACATTCTCGTGTGCGAGACGATCCCGTGCCTCGTCGAAGTGGAGGCGTTCGTGCAGCTGCTGAACGACTACCCGACTTCCCACGCGATTCTGGCGGTCTCCTGCCGCAACGAGTCCGAGCTCAACAGCGGCGAGCCGATCTCGCAAATCGCCCCAGTTCTGACTCAGCTGAAGAACCCATCGCAGCTTCTCGCAGTCGGCATCAACTGCACCCCGCCGCACTTTGTCGAGGGCTTGCTGCGCAACATGGACGTCCCGTTCCCAAAGGCGGTCTACCCGAACAGCGGTGAGTCCTGGGACGGACAGGCCAAGACGTGGCTTCCAGCCACGACCGCCGGTGCTGCCAGCTCCTGGGACGAGTTCCTGCCAAAGTGGCACGCCGCCGGTGCGCGTGTGTTCGGTGGCTGCTGCCGCACGTCGCCAGCGGACATCGGCGCCATGCGACTGCACTTCCAGCAATAGACAATCTCCGGCTCGTCTTGAATAGCTTTCTAGTCACAAGTGAAGAGTGAAGGCGAGTCGCTCAAGTGGTCCTTCGGTCACTGGATGACAACACTCACTGTCAACCGCGACCTCGACGTCGTCGGCGCTCGTTGCGGAGGTATCGAAGCACCAAGTGAGGGCTCTCCATGCATTTTGTGTAGACTTTTCCCGCGTGTAGCTGAGCAGGTGTCGTGTTGTAAGATTCAAGCAATGGCGCACTGACGACAGAGCTGCGCCTCTCCTCGTTGTAATCGAATACGAACTCCTTGACCAGCTTTCTCAGTTCCTTCAGCACGTGCAGCTCAAGATCGTTGGTTACCGCGGGGCTGCTAGTACTGACAATGTTTGTTGACTGGAGGTCTTCTCGGGACGACGAAGAGCTCAAGGCTTCCAGCTGCACCAGTTTCGGGATGTTCAAGCGGAAATGCGTCGCCTCTTTGACGCCGAGGTCGTCGAGATGCAGCACTTCGTCGCAGTGGAGACACGCGAACACTTTGCATGTCAGGCATCGCTTCGCTGCATCCACGCTAGTGCCACGCACCAACCGACACAACAGGCACTGTCGGTGGCTGCTTGCGTCTTGCGCGTTGAAGAACTGCTCATCCGCGCCTTCGCTATTTGTCATCATGGCTGTAGGTGGAGTGCTCTCGTCCCCTTTTGACGGCTGCATCTGAGCAGCAACAGGTGTCTTCTGCATTAATTGCTGCTGCTCCAGACGCTGCATACACTCAAGGAGCTGCCGCTGCGCCATCTTCTCCCGCAGTACGGCGCGATCTCGCTCCTTCACCGCGTCGCTGTACTTCTCAGCGAGGACGCGATTGAGCGCCGACGAAGTGGACATCGACAGCCTCCGCACGCCTCGTTTCTTCCAGTCGAGCGCTTCTGCCAGTAGCTCATCGACCAATGCTTCATGTGCGGTGCCGAGGATTTCCTGAGCCTCGCCAGACGGCTGGTCGCCAGCGTCCAGGAGACGCTCTTCTGGAAGGCGAGCGGTCTCGTGATCTCGCTGGCTATTCTTCTTCTCTTCGTCGTCATTACGGTCTTCGTCGTTCTGTACCCAGGTGGCCGCGTCGTCGATGGTGAGCGACAGCAGTGCCTTCGCACCGAGCACGAGGTGCTCAATCACGAGCAGGAACCAGAGCTTCTTGAGGTAGAACGCCGAGTCATTCTTCCAGCTCTTCGAGCCAAGAAGCAGCAGACTCTCGAGGTCGCTCTGGGTTGTGAAGAACAAAACGGCGCAGTTGACGGCCACGGCAGCGAAGCTCATGAACTCCAGGATGCTCATGAACGTCGACACCTCGGTCTCACTCTCGAAGGGCGGGCGCTGCTTCACCTGCGTGCAGCAGATCACGTCCAGACGCGTGTTCACGACATTGACGATGAGCGCCAGGAGCGGACCAGCGGGCAGCACGGACACGAACATCGTGATGTACCCGAACTGGAGCACGATCTCCATCTGCTTGCCCATGAGGAAGTCGGGTGGGAACATCATCTCCTGCATGAGCACGAGCGACGGCACCGCCTGAGTCGTGGTGGCTCCCCTGCCATTGCCACCAGCCGCACGTGTAGCATGGTCGGCGTCCCCGGGCAGTTCAGCGCTGTACCACTCCCTCGTGAACGCGAAGCGGGGCTTCTTCCCGTCGGCGGTCTTGAGGTCGAAGCCGATGCTCCTCCACCGGCGCTGCACCAGCAGCAGCGGATAGATGTTGCGCGTGAACATGTACCAGATCTGCCGCACGCCCATGACGATGATGAGCTGCTTGCGCAGCGCGGCGGCATCGCTCTCGACGAACGCGACCCAGAAGAGCGAGATGAACGCGTTGAGGAATTTGAACCAGAAGAGCTTGGCCGCGAGCATCGACTCGTACTGCCACACCGTGCGGTGGTTCTCCCAGAGCGTGAGCGCGAGCGCCACTTTAGTGTACAGGTTGTCCAGTATCAGCATCGAGACGGCGTTGAGAAAGGGGATCACGTACGGCAGCAGCAGCTTTGGCAGCCACTTGGGAGCCTCAAAGACAATGTCCGAGGACGCAGTGGTCACCTTGACGCTGATGAAGATGATCACGACGAAGGACGCCATTGTGAGCAGCACGGGGATGCCGCAGTAGATGCGCAGCAGCTGGAGCGACTTGGGGAACTTGACGTCCACGATCGACTTCTCGATCGTCTCGACCTGGAAGTCCCCATAGAACTCGGGCGCTTCTTCGTTGCGGTTGCGCTTGAAGTTGCCAAAGTTCATCTGGATCTCGCTCTTCTTGCGCTTCCAGTGCTCCACGAGCAGCGTCGCCCAGATCGAGACGATCACGGCGTAGAGCGGCGAGAGGAAGTAGATGTCGGCAAAGTACGACAGCAGCTGGCAGATCGCGCCGGGCACGGCAATGAGCAGCAACCACACGGAATAAAAGGCCACGAAGGCGTAGTAGAACGCGTGCTTCTCGCCGAAGTACGTAAGCAGCGGCCAGAGCATCTCATACTGGTGCGCGCGCTTCTCAAAGAGGAATTGCGTCATGCTGTTGCCGAAGAACGGCTGGAACACGCGTCTGCGCTCGTCCGTGTACACCCAGTTGCGCATGATGTTCTTGCAGCCCGAGGCGTCGTGCAGCGGGAAGATTGCCTTGAGGTTCCCCTTCGTCACGTGCTTTTTCAGGTGCACGTTCTTTTGGATGATGTCCATCACGACCTGCTGTCGCTGCAGCGATCGGAACGGCTCGAAGAGCTGCGGCGTGCTCGCGTTATACTTGGAGCGCACGGTCGAGCCGCGGTGCTTGATCTTGAGCTGCAGCGCTCCGGCGTGCCTCACCAGCACGCTCTCCGTGGCTCCGATGACCAGGTAGTCCGTCTGTGTGGGACTCCGCAGCAGCGAGTACCAAGGACGAGTGACTACGCGCCTGCCTGCACGCGTGACCACGAGCGGCGGGGCGATGGGGCTCTCTTCGCGAATCGTCTCGATCACAGTCTCCTTGAACTGCTTCTTCCTGAGGCCGTCGAAGAGCATGACATACTCGGCGAAGACCATCTTCTGGTGACTGTTGATGCCCAGCACCTGGCGCGAGTGGTCGTCGGCCACGTGGTGGATGTACGAGCCCTCGACGTTGCAGTTGGCCAGCTCCCACACGAGGCTCTCGGTTGTCAGTAGGCGCGCGAAGATCGTTGCGACGCTCTGCTGCAAGTACAGCACAGCGAGGAAGAGCGGCGTCTCGTTGCGGTAGTTGCGCCAGCCCACGTCGATGAGCTCGAGGACGTTGAGCTTAGCTTTTGGTTGTGATGACGAGTTTTTGCCTGTGCCATTGGCGCCATTCGTGTGGTTGGCCAGCGCTTCAGCAGCGTCTTTGCCATTGCTGGGGGCAATCAGGTTCCTTTTCGTGCGGAAGGTCTTGCCACCCTTGGGCGACCCCAAGCTCTGAAAATGCGCAATGATCCCAAGCGTTGGGTGCTGCTGGTCGTACAGCATCTTGCTCAGCAGCAGCGAGACGATCTCCTGCTGCCCGTGGCTCGCGACCGCGTGCAGAACGGACTGGCGCTTGTTCTCCTCACAAGAACAGACATAGAGCGGCTGCAAGTACATGCCTTGAGTGGCTTGGTTATGCTGCTGCTGGCTACTAGCACCACCACCGCCGGTCAAGCCTTCGAAGGACGTGACCTCCATCCTGAGCTCGAGCAAGGCGCGCACCTCACTGACCAGGCCAAAGCAGCCAGCCCAGTACAACAAATGCTGTCCATACCGGATCCCATCGGCGCACGTGAAGCGCTTCTGCTTGGACTGCTTGTCCCGCAGAAGCAGTACGGGCAGGCGCTCGTTCATCTCGTTCACGTAGCGCACGAGGTGGCTCGCGTTGTTCAAAAACTCCTCGGTAAAGTGCTTCAGAGTGTCCACGTGATTGAGACGCAGGCGCCACTTGGTGTACTCGCTCGTGTCCCCCTGGAGCTGGTCGTGACGCAGCTCAGCTCGCTCGCGGAGCAGCATGAGCCCGCGTCTTCCGGCGATGTCCACGGGGAAGAGGTTGTCGCTGTTGACGAGCAGCGGGATGCTGAACTGCGTCTTGCCGATCTTGCGGCTCTCGCCGATGAACTGCGACGGGTTCAGGAGAATGGCCACCTGCTCGTGGCTCCCATTGTACGCGCTCCAGTGCAGCGGCGTCCACTTGTCGGCGAACTTGGGCAGGTTCGGCTGGTCTCCGTGCATGAGCAGGTGCTTGGTGATCTCGAGTCCGTCGTCGATGTGCCGCTCGC
>JAASFQ010001085.1:0-10280 GCA_023333845.1 Globisporangium polare | reverse complement strand
ATCTTCTGCTTCGTACACGATCCGCTCTTCGAGAGCGTCGTGGTGCCCGAGCCAGAGATGCTGGTCTCCAGGTCGTGCACCGTGAGGCTCTCGGATTGGACGAACACGTCACCAGAGCCCGAAGTCGAGGACTTGAGCTTCGCTGCCTGAATCTCAGACGCAAGGACCGCGATGTTGCCGTTACCAGCGATCGACAGCTTGACGTCGTCGGCGGTTTGGAGAGAGGCGACCTGGAACTGCACGTCGCCAGAGCCCGCCGTGCTGATCTTGAGCGACTTGACAGCGAAGCTCTCGTGCGAAGCGAGGAAGAAGTTGCCCGAGCCCGAAGTGGAGATCTTGACGGATGACGAGGCGTCGTTGTTCACGAGCACGTTCTCTCCCAATACGGTGTCGTGGGTAGTGGTGACCGAGAGGTCACGGAGCACGCTCTTGTCCGCCACGTAAATCGTCGTGAGCACGTACCCCTTGACGGTTGCGTCCTTGTTCTTCAGGTGCACCTTGACGCTGTCCTCTAAGATCTCGTGGTGGTTCGACTCGCGTGGCACGACGTCAAAGACGTTGATGAGGTCCTCCGAGTCGCCGCTCACGACGATCTTGGCCACAACATCAGCGGACTTGAGCGACGCGTCGTAGTCGACGAACACGTTGCCTGGGATGTGCACGAGCAGGTCGTGGAGCTGCTCGGCGCTGGATACGGTCCAGGTCTTCTCCAGGGTCTGGTGTCCGCCGATGGACGACGCCGTGACGTCCGAGCTCTGGATCGAGAGCGCGTCGATAGCGGAGAACGCAGCGAGCAGCGTCGCGAGCGTGAGGGCGAACGAGGGGGCGAAGCACTTCATGGTAGTAGCGTGCGTGTATTGAGTTGAGCTGGGGCTTGTCGAGGACGAGGTAAGTTGCAGAGTGAACGAACAACTGCTCTCTTCGCGAAGAGCGCTCCTGGAAAGGAGAGCAGAGCCTCTCGTGTCAACTGCTGATGTGATCGACCGTCTTTCTTGCTTCCGGAATGATTGCTCACGGTCATTCCTGGCGACGAATGATTGTGTGGTCGGCTGGTCTTTCGCGGCCTCGCTCCTGCAACCTATCGACGACAGCACGAAAAGCCAGTTCCGTCGCAAAGCGCAACGGAAGCGAAGGAGTACATTACGGATCATTTCCCCCCTCCAACATGATACAATTCTTTCCCAGCGCTGCTGTCAGGTGGATCCGGTTGCAACTTTGACGTGCCCGCGAATTCCCAAGTGACCCCTTTGCGTCGTTTCAAAGTCGACCAAGCCGAGCGCTTATGGGCGGAGCTCGTCGGTCAGTTTGCTCAAGATATCCATCCTCGAGCGGGTGTGAAGAAACGGACTCAGTCAAGTGCAGTTCGCCATCAATCTCTGCTTGCTGGCTGATGGGCAAATGTCTTGAAGCATCGTGGCACAAGGAGGACGGAGCGCGTTGATTTTGAGTCAAGTTGGGGGGGGGGAGTCGAGTGCACAAACTAAAGCGCACGCTGCTGGAGAGGAAGTCACACCCGCATGCGTGTCACCACGCGACGACACTCCGCGAGGTGCTTGTCCAGGAGGACGCCTCCTGGAGATCTCGCTGGATGTTCCACTTCCCTTCAAAAGACAAACGACTGTTCGCTCTCCAATCGTTCTCTTCACTGTCACATTGCCGTGGGCATAACACAAACAAGATTGACAACTCCAGAAACAAAAGTCGTCCATCGACTCTCATCTTAGATGATGCATCATAACCTCTCAAACACGACAGTTGACCCCACTTGCTCAGCCTAGAACAGCGGAGTGTACTGGTTGCGCGCGCGGCGCTGCTTGTACTTGAACGCAGCAACGCCAACCACTCCCATCACGACACCGAACACACCCACGATTGAAGCTGCGCTCGGAGCACGCGGCGCCGCACCGGTGGACGCAGCCAAGCTCACGACCTGAGGTCCATTCGTGCTATCTTCATCATCGCCAAAGTCGCCATTGATCTCGACGTCCTCACCGACTGAACCATCGTTGATCACGATCTTGAAGTGGTGGTGCTTGTCCGAGGCATCCTTGCGGTCGGACGAGTCGTCGTCGTCGTCGCTGTCGTCGCCAAAGATGCCCCACCAGAAGCCGTGGTGCTTCTTCTTCGCGTGGACGTACTTTGGAGTACGCGACGGCGCTCGCTCACGCTTGTAGACGTGGAACTTGTTCTCGTCGACGTGACTCACGCGGCGGTCCAGGCGCTTGCGGAACACGGAGCCCTTGATCACCACCTGATGTGGGGTCGCGTTCACGTACTCGACGCTGCCCGAGGCCACGAGCGTGACTGAGAGCTTGCTCTTCGCCTGCACGAGTGCGTCACCCGAGCCAAAGATGCTCACGTCCACGTTCTCACAGGCGATCGAGCCCGTCTTGACCTTGCCCGAGCCGGCAATCATGACCGTTTGGTTCACACACTCGCCGCTCTTGGAGAGCGTCGCCGAGCCGGAGCCGCCGAGGAACGTGTCGAGCTTCGTCACGTTCACGCTGTTGGCCTGGACGAAGAGATCCGCCGAGCCGACGATCATATTCCCGATGCTCTCGGCCTCCACGTGGTCAGCGAGCAGCGCGATGTCTCCGCTCGCAACGCCGCTGAGCGTGATCGCTCGGGCGACACTCACGGACGCGAGCTCCAGCTGCACGTCTCCACTGCCGGCGGTGAAGATCTCGAGCGCTCCGACGGACATCGACTCGTTCGACGTGAGGAAGATGTCGCCCGAGCCAACCGACGAGAGCGTGACGTTCGCGGTGCTGCTGTTAGTCACGAGCACGTTCTCGCCAATCACGACGTCACCCGACGAGATCGCCTTGATGTTCGTGAGCGCGCTCTTCTTGACCACGAAGAGCTGCGTGAGAGCGTAGCCGCCCTTCTTGGTGGATCCAGAGTCCACGACGATCTCCAGTCCATCCGCGTCGCTGTTGCTCGATGTTTCGATGTGGAAGCTCTCGAGCAGGTCCTCCGAGTCCCCGCTGACGACGATCTTCGCAATCGCTTGCAGCTGCGCAACTGGGACGACTGGGAACGGCTCAGGGAGGTCGTCACTGAGCGAACCGTCAGTCGATCCCTCGATGACGATGAGCTCCAAGAGAGGGCCATGTGGCTCACGAGGAGGACTTGGTGGTGCTGGCGGTTCAAAGTGGCGGCCTGGCGGCCCTGCTGGTCGCTCTGGGATCACTGGCGCTGGATCGGTTTTCAACGTCGAGTCGAACTCGACAAAGACCGTGCCAGAGCCCTGGAACGTCAGGCTCGTGAGCGCGCTAGTGCTGTAGATCGTCCAGGACTTCTCGAGTGGCTGGTGTTCGCCGATGATGTCGACTGGGGGTGCGACACCGCTTGGCTTGACCACGAAGAAGCCCCGAGCCGGAGCGATTTGGGTAGCGGCAGCGAGGCAGAGCAGCGCGGCTGGGAGCGACACCAACGAGAGCTTCATGGCTGGTGCTTGTGCTTTGGTGGGGATGGCTGAGGTGCGCGGTGCAGAGCAAAAGACGAAGTGAGAGCGGGCCCCAAACTGGCGCAGACGAGTGAGCGATTGCTTGCTTGGTGGGAGCGGAGCCAGCCACAAATGAGAAGCTCCAGTTTGTTGCGGCCAGTTAAGACCGAAGCACTTGCTAGACCCGGGTATGTCATCCATGGATCAGTGATGCGCGAGCGGTTTTAGAAGATGCGTGACTGCGAAGCACTCTGATCCATCGGATTGCGTACCCGGTTTTGAGGAGGAACTTCAGTTTGGATTCACCATCATTCCCAACGCAGAGTGCTCATCTGTCCAGCATACATTCTCGCTAGCTGAATGATGGTAGCTTTGCACCGCCCTTTCTTTGCCCATCGAGGGTGTCGACGAAGCGATCAGCGAACGAGACCAGTCCACTCACAGTTCTCCAGGATAGCTACACCTGGCGAGCAGTCTTCGGTGCAGATGCCGTTGGGAGACTGCGCGGTTCGGAGCTGCTGGTGGTCGCGGCTGGCTCTTGGATTACCAATGCGACCGACCTCGAACTTCATGTGAGTTTCAATGCCTATCCTCCACGCACATGGTCCTCGTCGGTTGGCTCCCTGAGAAACTACTGAGACTTGTGACCAACTCGGTTACGCGCACAGCGAGTGGCGCATGGCAGCAGACGTTCGGGTACACAGGTCTCTTCGGAGTCCACAGCAAGCACTTTACGCTGGTGTTCCTCGCGCGAGAGGTGACTGAGGCCATCCTCGAGTCCGTCCAAGCCTGGAGGAGCTACTATGTGCCGCGCATCTGGCTCAACCGCTTTGCAGTCGCGGTCGTCGTGTTCGGGTGTTGGTCGACGCCTTCGGTCCAGCACTTTCGCCACAAGAACCCAAGACCCGAGCTGATTCTCTGCTTGTTGCTCGACGACCTTGAGAGGTACATGAGCAACCGCGAGGCCAACAAGATGCTTCGAGATTTACCCGCTCTCCACCGCCAGGAACTCGACTTTCTCTACTGGCGCATGGAGTTTGTGCACTCGCACTCGGGACGCCAGGCGTGGTACGTCTTCTGGGACGACTTCTTCGCGCGCAATGGCAAGATGACGGTCGTGGCGGAGCATGCCGCCAACTTGGATCCGATGAACCTGGGCTCGATCTGCTACCGCGTGGTGCCGCGAGCCGCGCTTCGAGTGTGACTGGACGAGAAGCAGCTCATGGGACTCCCCTTTCTGCGGACGAAGCCATTCTGCGGACAATTACTCTTCAGCGAAGCGAGCTTCAGCTGCCTCTGCGCCACACTGAGCAAGGCCAGTACTTCGAAGTAGGTTCGAAACACTCTCGGAGCTTGGCGAAGCTAGAAATGATGTTTTCGTATTCCAAATAGCCTACTTCTCCATTGTATCCGATCTGCATCTAGAGTACCTCCCCTTCGCCAGTCTCGACGTCCTTCGTCTCAAAGCGATCGCACCGACTGCGAGAGCTCCCGTCGTGAGTCCGATGGTCGTCCAGGAGTACTCTCCAGCTCTTGTTAGCTCGGGCTTCAGTCTTTCAGATGCCTTCACGCGATGGTTGACAGCTATCGGTTGGCGCTGCGGCGGATCACGAAACTTGTATGGCTGGATGCCAGTCGTGGCCCAGTCCACGGCTGCTGGCCGCACAATGTCGGTGCGAGACCTCCAGAACCAGTTCACAAATGGATTGAGGAGCTCAGGCTCAATGGCATTCGTGTACTCGACGGTCCCAAAGAACGGAACCGAGACGTGAAGTCGCTCCGTGTTGATCAGCGCCCGGCCCGCGAGCCCAAACGACATACTGGCCTTGTCTGAAGTGATGTCACCTGTGATGATCTCGCCGAGGCCGGCGACTTTGCCCACTTGCATATCCACTTGCCCGTCGCCGAGCACTCGCACCGAGCCACGGAGTCCAATCAGCGAGGTCATGGCTTCCGCTGTCAGCTTGGAGGTCTGCACTTCGACGTCACCTGACACCACGACTCCCGCGTAGACCTGTGGAGCGGAAATGGCAGCAGCCGACACCACCGTTGCAGCATGGTGGGTCCCCGCCAGGAGGATCACACAATTGTGCGCTTGGATGAACGGGACCTGGACTTGAGCGATCCCTGCAGTCTGCGCCTCGACGCCAAGCGTGTGGAGAGAGAAGCCCTGGGTGGACGAGACGTGAAGTATCCCAGCGTGGTGCACTCCAATATTGACGACGGCCTCCGCGTCGTCCTGAACGAGCACCAACTCGCCTACGACGGTCTCAGCGCTCCTCGTGTGGAAGTCGCGCAGCGTGGACTTCTCAGTCAGGAAGACCTGGGTCAGCATCGAGCCTTTCAACTTGGCGTCCCGGTTCTTCACGGTAAAGTTGACGCCCTGCTCTCCTTTCTGACCATCCTGCGGGGTGAGCTCGAGGCTGTCAAGGATGTCGGCCGAGTCGCTGGTCACGACGATCTGTGCCACGACCCAGCCATCAGTGACCGGGATGGTTTCGTTGGGGTTACGTGTGAGCGGATATGGTGCTGCGAGGCCACCAGTCGAGCCCACGGACGCGTCGTAGTCGACGAAAACCGCGCCTGGGACGTTCACGTGGAGCTTCTGGAGCTGATTAACGCTGGTGATGGTCCATACCTTTTGCAGCATGCGGCCATCAGCGTCTGATAGAGGGACCACCTCACTGGAGGTTGCTAGGAACGATGACATTGTTCGGGGGAAGTCTGGGATGCCTAGGACTTCCGACGTTGACAGGAAAACGGAGAGTGAGGTCGAGATCTTTGTCGTCGCTGGAGCAAACAGACTGGATTTTTTTGGCGAAAGCGAAGTGGCGTGGGACCCGACGTGCTGCGCTTGCTATTGCAGGGTTCGCTTTGGAGTCGCACCCATCATTCAAAGGAGCCATGGTGATCAACCGCAGTGGGGAAAGCTCACAGGGTAGGTCGTCGGAGCCCCAGCTCAGCGCTGCTCTTGTTTGCAAGGACAAACACGGGCGATCAAGTGCCCGAGGCGTCGCGCTCTCAAGGCGCTTTGGAGAGCTTTTCGTTTCCAAAACACGTCAACTCGAAGTGGTCACCCACATCGCCTCCTTTCCTGAATGCATGCATGTATGTCATTTTGCAGAACACGACGCAGCATAAACGCGACGACGTGATCACTATTCCAATAGCCGACCGCCGCGCCTCTTTAAAACAGGTACCGCTGTTCTATCTGATCTGGAAAGGTACGATACGAGAGCTGATTTGCATGAATAACAAACGCAAGTCGCTACATGCAAAGGGTTTGAGGATCAGCGAATAGTCGGCCAGCAAGAATGCTCTCCCTCAACAGCTCCAATCCAATCGACAACTCAGGCAGGCAGGCGCTGCAACGGACTGGACGGACAGTTCTTCATGGGGCCTCTCTCGCCGCGCTGCGTGTCCGCCGCTGCCGCTCTCCACATCATGTGGTGGGCGCTGCTGATCGCGCTTGACGAGCATGTCGTTGACGCGAAGCTCACGGTCCAAGTAGAAGCCTCGTTGCCGGACGACCCGAGGACGGCCTCGAAGACCTGGACGATCCGCGCGGCCAACGATGGCAACGGCTTAACCGCCGAGCTCTTGGCGCTGAGCACCAGCACACTGGACAAAGTGTTTGTGTCGTATGACCCTGCAGCTGCTGCAAGTATTAGTGGGGACCCAGACTCACTGCGAGCGATCGTGCGCGTCAGTGGCGACAACCAGTGGAGAGTCGATGCGCTTACTGTCTCGATATCAAGCACCAGTGACAACGACAGCGATCGAGAGAGCCAGAGGCTGCAGCTGTACTCATCTCAAAGCGAAATCACCATCGAGGTGGTCCTCGTCCAGCCGTACCAAGTCCAGTCTCTGAGCGTGCTGGGCAGCGGCGACGTCGTCGTCGGAGACCAAGTGCTGGCAGCCGGGTCAGCTGATGCTGTCGCCAATGGAGACCCACCCAAGCTCAAGATCGATGTCTTGGGGGTTGGGAATGCGTTCGTGGCGACTACAGAGCCACTTAGGGCCACGAGCGCGTCGTTCAGAATCTCCGCCTCGGGGAATCTCCAGATCGAAGCTCCCGAGTTCCACTTCGAGACGCTCACAATCAAGAACTTTGCGGGGAGCGCAGGCATCAAGCTGCTCTCCAGTTCGCCTTTATCTGGAAGCACGGTGACGAGTGCGAGCTTCGTGACGACGGCCTCTGGAGGAATCTGCTGGGATGTGCCCAACCTGCACGTTGGGAACCTCGAGGTGTCCGTCCAGGGCTCAGGGTTCATCAAGGCCACTGGCACTGGGTCTTGTGATACTGAGACGGTTCGTGCAAGCGGCTCGGGAGACGTGAGACTGGGCAGTGTGCGCTGTCAACGCGCTCAGGTTTCTGTCGTCGGCAGTGGGGATGTGGTCGTCCAGGCCTCGCAGTACCTCGGAGGCGTCATCACGGGCAGTGGTGATGTCAGGTACACGGGTCAGCAGCCGCTCACTATGAGCGACAAGAACGGTCAGGTCGGCACTTCAACCCCCAGCTACACGTTTAGAGCGATCGCCAAGCCCACGACGGCAACCCCCAGTAAGAAATGTACCAGGAAGCTAGTGCCAACACTGAAGAAGCAGATGAAGCCAATCAATTGGGTCCCAGGGCCACCTCCAAGCGACTACCCCGGAGGTCCAAGCGACGAGAACGCGACGCATTCAGTGGCAAGCAGCGCTGACGTTGGTACCAGTAGCAGCTCAATGCCAACTTGCCCAGCCTGCAACCAGCTCTGGGACACGATCAAGGCGAACACGATTATCGTGATCCCCGTGAGTGTCTTCGTCGTATTTTGGATCGTGATTTTGCTGCTCTCTCGACGAGAAAGGCGGCGTGGGCGAAGAGATCCAGAGCAGCAGTACCTACTCGATCACCACCACCGCAACAGAGAAGAGCAAGAGGACCGGCATGTCTACGTATGACAAGCTGAAACTCGAGACTGAATCGCGAAGCCCACGGTGGATTAAGTTGCTGTCAATACACCTCAGTTTGATGAAGCTCCTGTCGTAGTTTGACAGGCAAGCTCACCGTTGTTCGTGCGTCCCTCGGCACCAACACACGAGAGCTGATCAAGACTCGACAACCCGTTTTAGACGCAAAACGCCAGCCAGCGATGTTCGCTGGTGCTTGACGAGGCCTGCGTGCGGAAATAGCCCACTGAAACCTGCAGCAGCCCCACCTATGCTCAAAATAGGTAGATGCCCGCGTTTCACGCACGCAAGTCCGCAGTTGTTCAGTTCCTGCTGCTTGGAGAAACACTGCTGAGCGACGAGAAAACACCAGCAACAGTAAACTCGAAGCACCAGCAGCACTGCCAGCAAGCCGACTACTTCACCTGCGTCGACCAATGAAGTCGCGCATCTCTCGCCACACGAGGGCCAAGGTGGAGCTCGTCTTGAACTTCGTCGTCGTCGTCTCGCTCGTGGCCTTCGACGTCCGCGACTTTTGGTTCAAGGTCGCTTGGCTCGGGCCCTACGACACGTTCCGCTTCAAGATCAACCCGAGCTACTACAGATTGCGACCGACACCTTTGGAGCTGGCTGTGAACCTGACCGATTCCGGCGGAGAGCTCTTACGACAGAACGGCTGGAGCTCGTTTCTTGAGAAGTGCGCGACGCTCACGGTCCTGGGCAGCGACAGCCAAGTTTTCCGCATCGTATTCGCTCAGAACTGCACAGTCGGACCACCAAACGCCAGCCATGTCGTGCCTAGTCTTGTCCTCACGAGCTCCATTCGGTCGGACTCGGTCGCCTGGGCGTGCTGCCAGCTCCTGGACCTGAACCGCCAGCCGAGCATCTGCAGCGCGCACATCGTGCGAGACTTTGAGCGCCGATACAACATGGAGACGCCCAGGATCCCTTTCGACTGGATCGCGCGACCTGGGAGTGACGCGGAGAGTGAGCTAATGGGGGTTCTCGACGTGATCGGCAAGAGCGCACCGATCCACCAGGTGGCGTGCGTCGAGGGCTTTGAGTACACGGGACCAGGGAAGTCAAACTCGACGATCTTTGGCTGCGGCGCGCCGGACCACTTCCAGAGCGCGTTCGCGGGCGTGTACGCGACCCGACTGCGCGAGCTGCACCACGACAAGGGCTACCTGACCATGGACAACATGAACGCCATGGGCTTCCACTACGGCATCCGCGAGAACTGCATCAGCGCCTTTGAAGCGATGGCTGATCCATCCGATGGGACGCTCGTCGTTTCGCACACGTCGACCATCAACTTCACGGTCTACGGTCAGCTGTATGCGCTGCAGCTGGTCATCGACATGGCGCTGCTGGTGCTGAACACGCTCAGCGCGCTGCAGATCGGCGCGCGACTCGTGATCCCCGCCCTGCGCCTGAAAGACCCGGAAGATGTCGAGAACTTCATCCGAGAGGGCTACGCGAGGTTCCTGGCGTGCACTCTGTACCGGAGTCACGTGGTGATGGCCATGGTGGCCATCTCGCAGCTGCTCTCGTGGCTACTGATCCTTCCCAGTGCAGTCATCTGGAACTGGAGCAACTCCGCGAACGGGAAGATCCAGGCGTACCTGTCCTCGTTGCGCATCTGGGCGCTCGTGCTGATCATCGTGAACGTGCTCTGGGATATCTTCGTGTTCTTCAACGAGAGGCTCGCGTACAAGGTGGTCAAGCACACGTTCATCGCCCCCGTCGAGGTCGCGCTGATCGTGGCCGGCGTCTCGTACTGGAACCGCGCTGATGTGTTTGCTGTCGGTGAACTGAAGGTCGCGCTGGAGAATCAGCGGGTGGTCGATCGCACATCGTTCAAAGGCGTAGCGGGCACAGCAAATGCGTTCTACCT
>JAASFQ010001084.1:0-10294 GCA_023333845.1 Globisporangium polare | reverse complement strand
TCTAGCATAATGCAGCGCTCGAATCGATGGGAATTCCTGCCGCTGTTCCGAGTCCCTGGGACGCAAAGTCGGATGGGACTATTCGAATGCGCTCTTGCGTTTCGCATGGTCGAGGAGAAAGCGCTTTCCGGGTTCTCGGTCCCGATTCTTTTCTCCGCCACCCGTGACCGAGAACCCGGATGCGCAGATAAACGTGTCGCTGTTTGTATGGCAGAATGGCTCGTCCGGGTTCTCGGTCATGAAATATGGATCGAATTCATAAGTTTTCACTTTCGATTTCTGATTTCCCCGTTTCTCAGCTTCAATCTCGGTTTTCGACCTTGCTGAAACAAATGCTTTTATTTCGTCCGCAGTTCGCGCGAAAGAGCGCCGTCGAGAGCAAAGCCTTTTTCGTCACGAAGCCTCCCGACTGCAGCAGCCCGCTTGCCGCCTGATCTACGCGTCGTGCTGCAGTGCTACTCAAGCGTTCAATAGAGAGAGAGAGAGAGAGAGGGTGTGTGTGCGTGCACCTCCCCGGTGTGTAAGTGGCCATGGACACGCAGGCGCGCGCGTTCGAGTACGAGATCGCGCAGCTGAGCGAGCGCGCGCAGGACGCGCAGACGGTGCTCGAGAAGCAGCGGCTGTACGCGCGCGTGGGACAGTTCCTCATGGGCTCCTTCGAGGGCCACTGGTGGTGCAGGTACCCGTCGCTCATGGTGTTCATGCTGCGGCTGCTGGAGCTCTACCCGGCCACCGAGAGCGTGCGCGTGCTCTACGAGAAGATGGCGACTCAGCTCGGGCTCTGCTGCAAATGGTGAGTAGGCATTGCTTCTTGCACTGCAATGGAGTGGCGGGGTGTTGCATATCGAGCGGTTGCATGTGAGTGTAGCAATGAAGGCTAATTGCTAACGTTGTGACGGTAGTGCTGATATTTATCATGCGTCGCTGCCGAGCGTGCGCATTGAGCTCGAGTACGAGTTCACGCCGTCGTCGATCAAGGCGTTCTTCTGCAAAGTCTCGCAGCTGGACGCTGAGCGCATCCACGGCGTGTTTACACTCAAGGGCGTGGACCCGAGCGGCGGTGCGTTCGCGGGGAAATTGGCGCAGACGTCGCGCGCCGAGAAGGAGAAGATCGCGACCACGATGTCCACGGCCATGTACGAAGTGCTGAGCCAGCGGCGGCTCTTCTCGGACTTCCGCATCATCCGCGTCATATCCAAGGTAAGGCGGTCGTCCACTGTCCAAGCAACAAGTCATGCGCTCCTTATTGACAGCATCTGACCTTGTACGTACGTACGAATGAATGAATGAGTACAGTGGCTATCGTCCGCACCGCCGGATCTGAAGGAGCTGCTGAACGTCGAGATGGTGCGGAATTGCCCCGGGGTTTACCAGCTTCTGGTCTCGCCCGATGCAGGCGTCAGGTGCGTTACTGTTCGTTGCTATGATGCTCTTGTACCCCAACAGTTGAGGTATCTCTACTGACCTGTCGCAATCTCTCTTCCTCTCTCTCACACACACAGAGGCTGGGCGATGTCGTTGATCCAGAAGTTCGGGGCGATCGACCTCTCGGGGGACAGTGGAGAGGAGCAGCCATTCCTCAAAGTGCTGGACGAGTGGATGTACATTTTAGAGAGCGGCTCGTTCAACGTCTCGGTGCTCTCGCTCGACCTGCAATCGACAGAAGAGCTGCCGCTGGTGAGCCATTGTGTGTCCGTGATTTGCCATAAGGATAGATCTGATATACCAGCGTTGTGTGCTGTGGTGACATTGTGTGCAGTTCCTGGAGACCACCAACTGCATCAAAACGCCAACGAACCAGATCCTGTGGGCGGCGCTCGACACAATCATGCAGGTTTGTCTTGAGAAAGCTTGCTCGTCGACGACACCTGACTGCTTTGATATGATCACTGAACGAATTGCTGTTGTTGCACCATTTGTACATCTTAGCAAATGGACGAAACGAGTCTTGAGGTGATGCTCGAGTCGTTCGACAACCTCCCGGATCTGGTGTTCAACTACCTCAACGACGCAGATCCTGCGACCACAAACCAGCAGATCACCTTTGTGGTACACTGGATGAATCGTTGTGCTGTGCTGTCTCTATTGTTGCGTGCACTTACAAATGCGTGTCTTGGTGTGAATGCTACCAGATTTGCAAGTGCTACTCGGTGATGCTGCGATGTCTGGGACACCGGTTCTGGAATCACACGGTACACTCACCCAAAGTCGTGCTCGACATGGTGATCCAGCACTGTCAGCTGCCGTCCTGGCGCGTGTACGTGACCAAGCAGCTCGTTGAGCTCCTCTCACCACTGTTGGCATCGAGTCGCCCGCCGCAGATCTCCAGCAAGCAGGTATGTTGAAGCCTCAACATCGTCGAGGCGGCTAGTTCATATTGGCTAACATTATCGGGTCTCTCTCTACTGCAGTCGAACCGCCTGAAGCTGGACTTCTACCTCAAGACTCGCGAGCGCCTACTCCTGTTCCTGATCGACGAGACGAAGCGTCCGACACATTTCTCTGACCCGGTGCTGAAGATCGCGTCCTCGAAGGCCGTCTCGACCATCATCTGCGATTGCTACGAGCCACGACTGCTGGCCGTGACGAAAGAGGGTGGGAAAAAGGACCAGCCACGTGACGATGGTGCGTTACCTGAATCCCAGCTGATTGACTACTCAGTCTCCGAGAGTGCGTTCTGGTGGCCCTGTGGGCTCAACTCAAGCCCATCGGGGATCGAACTGGAGCAGCTCTGGGCGAACGCGCTCTTCCACATCATCGTGAACCCAGAGAACGTTCCAGCGCTGGTGGATCATGCTGCAATCACGTGTTCAGCGATCCTTAGCAAGCACTTGCTGCTCGCACGTGACGTGGTGTTCCGGTGCTTCATTCGCGGCGATGAGGGCGTGACCCAGAAGAGCATGGAGGAGATGACCAAGTCGAAGCCGATCATCACGCTGCTGTTGGGCAAACTGTGCGCCTGGAAGGCGATCGCGACGATCCCCGTGACTGTGCACGGCGCGCTCTTCGAGTCCCTCGGCGGGCTCTCGGAGATCCTGAACGTCATGGACGCGCAACCGAACCTGAGTGAAGAGATCGTAAGCTTCAAGGCCGTGCTGAAGAAGTACGAGGCGCACCTGCTGTCATACTTGGAACGCATCTGCGACGAAGTGCTCGTGAAGGGACTGTCGAACCCGCTGCGATTTCCCGTCGTCGCGCAGCACACAACGCTGTGTCTGCTGAATCCGACCAGTGCAGTGGATCAGAGCATCAAGAGGT
This sequence comes from Globisporangium polare, assembly GCA_023333845.1. NCBI lineage: Eukaryota > Oomycota > Peronosporomycetes > Pythiales > Pythiaceae > Globisporangium > Globisporangium polare. The sequence goes on along the minus strand of JAASFQ010001084.1, from coordinate 7,036 downwards.
ATTCATCCATTCGAAGTTGTTGAAATCTGTGGGTATCTTTAGTGTGAAGAAACAGAGGGAGACTAACATTGTTTGCTCGCTACCTGTAGACTCCTCTCGCACGTGGCCGCAGCGAAGAACGCACCGGCGAAGCAACAGTCGATCCTCGAGTCGTTCCTCATTTCGGTGCATCGCAACACGGAGGCGTTCCTGCGTGGCGTACTCTCGCTTCTGCAGTCGCTGCGGCTCTTTGACTTCCACCTGGTCATCGCTGTTCCGACGTTGAAGAAGATCATCTTCATCTGGTCGAAAGTGTTTGAGATGCTAGGCAGCTCACTACAGAAGATCTTCGAGGACTCAACGCCGTCTGCTTCAGAGGCTTCAGAGGCTTCGTCAGCTCTAACGGTTTCTACTGGTGCAGGCTCGTCCCAGGTGAAGCTTCAGAAGCTGCCGATCCTCATCAACGACTTCCTCGTCTCGGTTCTCACGAGTCTGTACAATCCAGGCACCAAGCAAAATCAACGACAGGTGGTGGACGAGGCCATCTTGGTGCGCATCCTGGACTTTGCCGTCACGTTCTGGGTCTTCTGGACCGAGGTGATGAAGGACAAGAACGCTGCGACCAAGCGCTCGGCGGGACTGATCGTCCCGTTGGTGCACTGTATGGAGAATGGCTCTGCCGCAGAGAAGCCTCGCGCGGCCGAGCTGCTCATGATTGTGCTCGAGGCGCTACTTCGTGGGTCTGTACCGCTTGACGAGAACACGATGCGCCAGATTGAGAAGGTGAAAAGCGTGTCGTCAGCTATCGCATCGAAGAAATCGACCGACTTTTCCCGCATGGCGCAGAAGTTCCGGCAGTTGGAGAAGTCCACGGGCTGGTTCAGTCGGCGCTCGACGATTTCCGATTGGCGCACGAAGCGCGAGCCGGGTGGATCAGCATCGTCTTCGACAGGTGGTGCTAGTCGTGGTGGCTTAGGCGACACTGGCGGTGCGCTCGCTTCGGCACCGCCGAGGGCGCCGCAGTCGAAGGTGCGGAAGAGCGGCAATGTGGAGCCGATTGATCTCACTGGCGACAGTTCGAGTCGCGCGATCACGTCGAGTCGACCGATGAGTGCAAAGGCGGCTGCGAGAGCGCAGGCGAAGATGGCGGTCGACCTCACGGGGGTGGGCGATGTGTACTCGGATCCGCGCAAGAGCCATAGTTTCTACACCGAGTCTGACCACGTGGTGCCTCGAACGAGAGAGCCTTCACCGGCAGAAAAGGACGCGAAGTCCAAGACAAGTGGTAGCAACGGCGCGTCGTTCAGTATGTCCCAGGTCATCCGAGGCATCTCGCACGTCCACGGCGGAAGCCATGGTGGTCAGATATCGAAGGCAGACGAGCGATTGGCTCAGAAGCAGGCTGCAGTCGCTGCTGCCGCCGCCGCTGAGGCTGAAAGAGAAGAAGAGGCGCAGGATGAGGCACTGCAGTTCGCGGGACTCTTCCACCGAATCAAGAATACGCAGAAGCCGATTCCCGTGTGTTCTTTGCTGCCGTTCTACCGTCAACTGCTGCAGCTCTGCATGCCGCTGTTGCTCACGCGCCAGTTTGAAGTCGAGCGGTCCGAGAAAGTGCTGCCGTCACCCGATCTGAGCTTCAAGAAGAGCTCCGAGTATGTGAACTCGTACCTGCCTTTACTGCTTGAGGAGTGCAACAATGAGCTCCAGGAAGGGTTGCGCAAGTGCTACAACGGCGGCGGCGGCCATTTACTGCGCTACGAGTCCGAGAAGCCTCGCGAGGGCATGCGGTGTCTGACTTTCACGATCGCAGAGGTCGATGAGAATGCGACGACGTCCAGTTTCGCGTTCAAGAACAGCTTTGGGAACCGAGGGACACCAAAGGACAAGGTCTTCCGCAATGGCGACGTCGTGCTGATGCGCATCGTCGGTGGGGCGAACAACCAGTCGTCGGGGTTCATGGGCAACCGCGAGTTCATTGGCATCATCCTCATCAGCGAGGTCGAGAAGGGCAAGAAGCGCGTGACGCTCAACAAGAAGCCCGGTGACGGCGACGAAGAGGAAAACGCCAAGGTGTTGTTCCTGAATGACGGTGAGCTAGACAGCGTGACCGAAGAGGTGGGGTCGTTCTCGGTCGAGACATTGTCGGCCAGCGCGATTACGGACTCGGAGTGGAAAGTGCACTGCATCGCGAACCTGGTGACGTCGGCGCGCGAGTACATCTCGCTGCGGTCAGTGGACATGCTCCCGGAGCATCTGCGCACGACGATCCTGACGCCCAACGTGTACAAATCGACGCAGACGGAGCTGATTCTGACCACGACCGCGATTGATGAGCTGCGGAATTCAAGGGGCTCGGACGCCGACGCGAAGGTGATCAAGCTGCTCAGGAGACTCGACAAGATGGACGTGACGCTCATGGATCTGAGGGTGAGCCGTGTTGCGCTGATGGTGATTTGGTGTTGTTGAAATTGGTGTGTTGCTGACCTTGCGAACGGTGTGTTGAACAGTCTACGAGCATCGGCAAGGCGATCAACAAGCTGCGCAAGCACGAGAACAGGGAAGTGAAGACTCTGTCGAGCGATCTGAAGGACAAGTGGACGAAACTCATGGGCGCCACGGATGCGCTGGAACGCGCGCCGCGGTTCCTCTCGATCGAGCTCTGGGACGCTATCAAGGCGCAGTACAACCAGTCGCAGCTCCAGTCGGTGCACAGTGTGTTGAACAACTACAACGTCGGCATCAGCCTGCTTCAGGGTCCGCCTGGTACAGGAAAGACCAAGACGATCATGGGGTTGCTCAGCGGCTTCTTGGCTCTGCAGCCACCTGCGCTGGCGATCATGCCGACCGCCAGTAGCAGCAACACGAAGACAAGTTCTACTGTCAGTAGCACGACAGCAGGCTCGAGAAGCGGACCCGTCAGTGCAGAAGGCGCCAAGACTGAGCTCAACAATTTCCAGCTGGCCCGTGAAGTTGGTTCAGTGAGTGCGCAGCCGTCACCGACAGCACGACCGACGTTCTCTTTGAGCGCCGTGACGTCGGCCATGGGCAGCATCCTGCGCCGTACCGAGTCGGATTCAACAACAGCAGCGCCAAAGAAATCCACGATCCAGGCGCTCAAGAACAACACGTCTGTACGCAGTCGTCTGGAAGACAAGCTCTTGGGTGCGCGCAAGTCTCAACCGCCTTCGGGAACCTCGTCCCTGGTCGTGCGACAGCGCGTCGTGCCTTCAAACCCATCGATGCGGATGCGAAGAAGCAACCACGTGCTGCTCTGTGCACCATCGAACGGTGCTGTGGATGAGCTGGTGCTGCGTATCGTCACGGACGGGTTGATGGACAGTACGGGTAAGATCACCAAGGTTCGCGCACCCAGTGTGCACCCGGAGGCGCTCTCGGACGAGTGGCTCTCGATCGTGCGCCTGGGTAACCCAGGCGAAGACGCGCCCGACATTGTCAAGTCTGTCTGTCTGCCGCAGATCATCAAGCGCGAGCTCGAGATCCATCCGAAGAACGTGCAGCTGCGTGCGCTGCAGGATACCCAACAGACTCTGCGCAAATCCATCAAGGACTTCCACCAGAAGGCGAAGGAGGCCGCCGAGGCTTCAGAGGCACCCAAGAGCCGCAAGGGACTTGCGCAAATCCACGCGCAGCTCACAAAGACCTCGGGCGAAGTGCGGCGTCTGCGAGACGAAGTGTTTGCGTTGCGAACCAAGATGACGGCCGCGATCCTCTCGCGAGCAAGCATCATTGCATGTACGCTGTCCAAGTCGGGCAGTGGACCATTGTCGGGCTTACAGCGAGGCTTTGACGCGCTCATCATCGATGAAGCAGCCCAGGCGGTGGAGCTGAGCACACTCGTCCCGATTCGAGAACGTGTGGCCCGCGTTGTCCTCGTGGGCGACCCGAAGCAGCTCCCAGCGACTGTGAAGAGCGTCGTGGCAGCGAACGCTCGCTACGATAGATCGCTATTCGAGCGCATCGCTGAGAGTGGCGTCGCGCCGTCCATGCTGCGCGTGCAGTACCGCATGCATCCATTTCTGCGGGACTTCCCATCGAAACGGTTCTACGGCGGCATGCTCACCGACGGCCCCAGCGTCATGGAGCGCGTGGCGAAGGTGTGCCCGAACGTGTACAAGTTCCCGTGTTTCCAGCCGTTCATGCTGTACGACGTGACGAACTCAAGCGAAGAAGACATGAACGGGTCGAAGTACAACCGTGTCGAGGCTCAGTTTTGTATCGACTTGTGCCACACGATGTTCCAGATGAGCGCCGACGTGCGCAAGAACAACTGGTCCGTGGGGTTCGTGTCGCCCTACAAGGAGCAGGTGCGCGTGCTGCGGCGCGAGATCAGCCGCTCGAGCATCCCGGGCTCGGTCTCGATCGAAGTCAACACTGTCGACGGTTTCCAGGGTCGTGAGAAGGACGTGATCATCTTTTCTTGTGTGCGAGCGTCGAAGCGAGGTGGCATTGGCTTCCTGAAGGACATTCGACGCCTGAACGTCGCGATCACGCGCGCGCGGTTCTGTCTGTTTGTCGTAGGCCACGTGAACACGCTCGTACGCGATGAGACGTGGGCGGCGCTGGTGAAAAGCGCCGACGAACGTAGGTTGATCGTTCGCACGCGTGGCGCCAGCTTTCCGGATGTTGCGCGGCGCCTGGAGAGTGATGAGCACAGGGGGTTAGCAGAGCATTTCAAGGAAATGCACGAAAAGGCGTCGAAGAAGCAGGCAGCGCTGGTGACTCCAACTTCTGCTGCTGCTGTGGCTTCGTCAGGGCCTCCGACGCCGGTCAACGCTTCTGAGGCGACGACGAACGAGAGCGAGAAGAGTGGTGATACTGCTGTAACTGCTGCTGAAAGGCAAGGCCGTGCGACTAGTGTGTCAGCTGAACCAGTGCCCGTGGTTGTGATGCCAGGGGCTGACGAAGTGGTAACTCTGCCTGTGGTGAAGAGGTTCAAGGACGAGGTCAAGGTCTCTCCAGACAAGCAGAGCCGTACAATTCCTGACGTTTCACCCTCAGGAGGATCAGATACGAAGCGAGAAGCTCAGCCAGGGACAGCAGGTGAGCGTGTCTCGCTCAGAGAGCGTGCTGCTGACGATTGGCATGACGAGCACTCCTCCTCGAGATATTCGGACTCTTCACGAAGCAGAGACAATTACAGAGATCGCGACAGCCATCGAGACTCCGACCTCTACCGGAAGCGCGAGTACGATGACAGACGACGAGATGATCGATCATCTCGAGACGACCATTCGAAACGACCACGCTATCAAGAGTCACGAGACAGCAGGTACTCGCCTCGAAGAGATGGGGACCAGGGAACACAACGCAACCAACCCCCACCAACAGTCAGCACCACTGCCAATGAGCCAGCCGCCCCACCGAAATCCATTTCTGCGAAGGAGTTTTGCATGGAGAACGAACCTCCAGCGAGGAAAGCTGGCGACCGAGTCGTTACGGACAGCAGTGGCGGTGGCAGTAACAAATTCACAGCGTACGCCCGGGATCGCCTTCCGAAGCGCCCTCGTGAAGAGGAACCATCAGCGAGACAGGTACACCGTCAAGGGGATCAGCGACAGCAGAATCTCTTCCCTCCTGGCCACAAGTTTCACGCACGCGAGCAGCAGCAACAGCGTCAGCAGAGCAATTCGCATCCGCACTCGTCCACCTCGCCTCGAGTAGGTGGTGGTGGTCGAGGTGGCTACCGTTCAGTCTCGATCTCGACCTCTGCTCCTTCTACAGCGAGTCACCAGCGTCCACCAAGTGGCAGAGCTGCGTCGCCAGGTGGAGGGAACCGACCTCCAAGCGCCACCTCTTCTTCCTCTCGACCCAGTGGTGGTGGTGGAGTGCTGGGGAACATCCTCGGAAGCGCCTCTCGCTTGGCGAATGCGACGTCACGGGTGAACGACAAGGCCGTCGATCGCAGTCGCGAGTTCCAGTAGACGAAGCACACAGAAGATGGAATGAGAAAGCGCCTCGGCGGCTGTGTTTCTAAAGCAAACTGGAGTTGAATTCGTTGTGATAGTCTGAATTGAGGTCCGCTGGACAATTTCTGCTGTTGCGACCTGACAGCTGACCGCCTTCGTCCTTACATGACCAGCCGCATGAGCGCGGCGCCGACGGCCATGATCGTGCCGGCGAAGCCGACGGCGTACTGGAGCATGCGCTTCTCTACTTTCTCCATCGACAACCGCAGCTCGTTGAGCGTCTCGTCCTCGGCCTGCTTTTGTAATAAAAACTACGGCAGCACACCCAAAAACAGAGTCAATCGAATGACAAGCATCCACAGCCAAACGTTTTTCTATACAGGAACGCACTTACTTTCTTTTCTATCTCGGCGATCTCGACGCGGATCTTGTCAAAGTCGATCTTCTCGAGCATGCGGATGTCCTGCTTGAGGTTGTTGAAGTCGCGCTCGAGCAGCTCGCGCATGTGGCGCTGCGCAATGTCTGTCGAACGTTCAAGTCATTCCACAGCCACCCATTTCGTTAACAAGCCACACACACACACACATTTCCGATACTCAAGAGAGTTGGAAAGTATCATCACAAGGTGACCACTGACCGAATTTGAGGGTCGAGTTGAACACGCGCTCCGAGAGCTCGGCCTTGAGCTCCACGTGCTCCGACTTGGTCGCGAGCTGCCCAGTTGACAAACAGCCAAGTCCCACAGGCAGTTAGTGCTCTCATGCCACATAGTAATCTTCAATAGACAGTTAGGTATGCAGCGCACGATGCGGGCCTGGGCTTCGAGGGAGTCGGCCATCGCGTCCTTCATCACGTCCAGAATGGCTTCGGACTGCTCCGGACTGAAGCCTGCTTCGCCAGCAGCAGCAATAAGACAGCACAGAGCATTAGGTTAGTACACGACCAATATGCGCAACAAAAACACTTTGTACGATGCAATTGGCACCTTGCTCTTGCAGTCGCTTCACCACTCGATGCGTATTGCGCCCCACCAGCAACAGAAGAAACGCCATGCACGGTCAAGGAACCCCAACCCATTACCACCAGACAACTCATCCGCACGCAAAGCCATCACACGACGTATGCACACG
>JAASFQ010001083.1:0-10305 GCA_023333845.1 Globisporangium polare | reverse complement strand
GTTGTACACGACCACGGACCAGACGGGCCTCGCGGCGACCAACTACACGTGCGGCGGCACGTCGGACAAGGCGTGGCCCAACAACCAGTTCGGCCACGGCCGCCTCAACGTCTTCAACGCGTACGAGGGCTTCCGCCCAGCGCCATCCAACTAAACGTGTTGCAAGTGGGTGAGAGCCTCATGCGCATTGTACACCACACACTCTTGTAGAGTGTGTAGGAAACCACTGGGCAACTTCAAAGTAGGTTGTCGAAAAGGCTCATGTTAAATATAGTGCTTGAGCCATGTTAGATCCAGAGTTTGTCTGCTCCAGTGGAAGAAACCGAGTCTAAGCTTTCTCGTACACGGCTGACTCACTGTGGCTGGGGGTCTCGACGTCGTCCAGATCTAGCGCATTGGCGTGCTCGTGCGTGTGCAGGAGCAGCGCGACGCTGGCCAAAAGCAATAACAAGAGAAAGCACGTGGCGCTCCACGCGATGCCAAAGCCCCGGCTCCACGCGACGGTCTCTTGCAGGAGCGTGGCGCGGCAGGAGCTGTACGGAGACCCCGCTGCTGCTGCGCTCGTCATCTCCACTGAGCTGCTGGTATTAGAGCTGGAGCTGCACCACTCTACAGTTGCTGTACTGAAGTCGCAGTTGCTCTGAGTCCACGACACCACTGCTTTGAACTCCTTGTAGCTCTTGCTGCCGGCACAGTATGAGCACAATTGGCTCCACCCTGAGGACGAAGAAGATGCGTTGGAGTCCTGAGCTCGGGCGCAGATCCCAGAAGCGCTGGTTTTGCTGCTGCTGCTGTTGTTGTCACTGCCAGTCAAGTTGCTGATTCCAAGCGCCAGCAGCTCCTTCAGCGTCGCGTGGTCGCAGAAGAACGCCTGCTGGGCGTCGCAGTAGATCCCGTTGAAGTGCTTCTCGATCTGTGCTTCCTTGCTGCTGCTCTCGACAGCTGAGCTGCTACCGTACTGCTTGTCGTCTCGCCACTGGGCCGCCTGACCGCTCACCTGGAAAGCCGACACCACGAGGAACGCCATGGCGATGAGCGTGAGCGTGAGCGCCATGGCGTACACGATGAGCAGCTTCTTGACGCGCAGCAGCGTCACGATCGAGCCAAAGACCACGAGCGCGAACAGCACGCTTGCGACCACGAGCATGCCCGTGGCGAACGTGTCGGCGTACCGTTCGAAGGCGCCGCGCGCGATCTCGATCCACTTGGAGTGCACGAGCGACTGCCGGAAGCGCACCATGAGCGCCGCGACGGCCACGAGCAGCGCGTTCACGATGAAGAGCGCGAAGAAGTCGCGCGAGCACCAGCGGCGGCGCACGTAGAGTTCCCGCGCCATGCTGACCGGATGGCAGATTGAGTGGTGAGTATGATACGCTGCCGAGACGTGTGGATAAGCGCGTGGTGGTGGGGGGAGAGCGCGTCAATTCAATCGTGCATGGGCGATGGAGCGGATGGCTCATATGGGAATGGGTTCAAAAATCCATTCTTTTTCGAAATAGCATATTTATGCCACACCTCTTCTATTGAGTAGTGTACATATTCAATAAAGCATCGAGGCAATCGTTCAGCTGAATAGCAATTAATCCGCTAGCCGAGATCAAAACAGGTTATAGTTCGATTCGAATGGTTTGCTTTGCTCCCATGTTTCTCGCTCTCCAAATTTTCGCGGAGTGGAGAGTCTTCGATTTCTCCAGAAGCACTGTCGCTCTGTCATGAGCAGCAGCTCGCAGCCTCGCGCTCGCTCGCTGCCTCGGCCAAATCCTCACAAATAGGGCAGCGCTCTTGGTCTCAAATCGGAATCTCCGTTACTTTGCGACCTCGACTCGTCCGCACGAGACTTCCGACAAGGGTACCGGTATACTCGCTGGGTTACCAGTCAGCTCTTCGACGAGTGGGAACATGGGTTCTCGCTCTGCGTCCAGTTGGATGGTGCTGGACGGAACCCCTCGTACGCGCTGAAGACGTTCAGACCGCCGTGGCCGAACTGGTTGTTGGGCCACTGAAGTCCGCGAGCGCGTCGGCGCTGTTGGTGGCGACCACACCGATGACGTTCGGGCAGTCAGTCACCTGGGGAACCGGCGGTGGCGCAGTCGTTGCGGCCGCTGCTGCCCTGGGAGAAGACCTTGAAATTGATCATAGTCGAGTGGCTCAAGTAGTACATTATTCTTTCAGAGTACTTACCTATGAGAGTTACGAGAGGCAGTCAGTCAACGCGATGAGGAGCGTGTTCATCGACACACTGCCTATGAGATCATCACAATCGCAACAGAGTTAGCTTGCTCCCATGCTGTCGACTCAGTGAAAAGAAACTGACGGTGCGTGCCTTTGCATTGCGCGTCGTAGAGGCCAAAGAGCGCAGTGACCTGTTCAGATTATCACCATGAGCTCGCCATAGTTTACATTCTCTCTAGCACTCAAGAGTTGGCTCACCTGGTCGTCCGTGAACACGCACGCGAGGCTCTGCAGCGCCTCTTTTAGGTGCTCCTTGGTCATCCGACCGCCGTCTACATGGCCGCACAAATTCACACAAGTCAGTTTAGATCAATCCAACAAGGACTCATAGAAACCCAGGCGAGTGGCTCACTTACTCTCAGGTTCTCGCTTCTCAAAGCTGCGTCGGATGCTCTGCAGCAGCTCCGTGCGCTTGCGGTGGCGGCACGAGATCGTGGCCGCGGCCGCATGCCAGAGCTTGAGCACGTTGGTTTTCCCCCCAACAGCTTTCATCGCCTGCTGGTACTTTTTGTCGAGCGACTCGGAATACTTGAGTACCAAAGTCGTCGGACTCGGGCTCGAGTGGTAGTCCTCTTTAGAACTTGGGGAATCGAACTGGTTCTCCTGGCTCGGGGCTTCCATGAACTCGCCGTAGCCGCTCGCGTGGTCGAAAGCTCCGTACGCCAGTGAGTGAGACATCGAAAGCGGAGGTGCAGCAAACTCGCCATAGCCACTCGCGTCCTCGAACGCCCCATATCCAGACCTGGCCGACATCTGAGGTGGCGGTGGCTCTTGGAACTCGCCATACCCACTGGCATTGTCGAAAGCGCCATACCCTGAGCGCTTCGACATTGTCGGAGGTCTCGCTTGAAACTCGCCGTACCCACTCGCATTGTCGAACTCACCATAGGCCGAGCGTAGGGACATCTCAGGAGGCTTCGCTTGAAACTCCCCATAGCCGCTCGCATTGTCGAATTCGCCGTATCCAGACCTCTCCGAGTGCTGCAGAGGTCTCACTTGAAACTCGCCGTAGCCACTCACATTGTCGAAAGCTCCGTAGCCAGATCTCTTGGACATTGTCGGAGGCTTCTCGAGGAATTCCCCGTAGCCGCTCACCTCTTCAAACTCGCCGTAGCCTGATCGCCCTGACATCGGAGGCTTTGCCAGGAACTCGCCATAGCCGCTGGCGTTCTCGAACGCTTCGTATTTGGAGCGAGGCGACATCTGAGCTTGGGGTTTGTCCTTCGCAGCGACGCCATTTCCTGGTCGACCTGGCTGAGGAAGGGGAACTTGGAAGCGAACGTGTGGGTTCGGCTGTCGGTCTCTCGTGGCTTCAAAGCGCATTTTCCCTGATGCATCTCTCTGGTTGCTAGCCCCTCGATACCCCACAGGCTCAGCTGGGCGAGTCGCAGCCTCAAGGCCGTTGGTGAACGTCGTGCCAATCCGGTCCTGCGCATTTCTCAAGTGTCCTTTGTAGCCCAGGATCGGCGGGTTCCTCTTGACAGGCAGCTCCTCGATCTCGGGCTCATCGCGCTGAGGAACACACCTAAGAACAACGCAGGTGGTTCATACACATAGAGTGTGAGCTGAGGTCTCAAAGCCACTGTGAAAATGATTAGAAAGAGGGGGGTGTACCCGGTGTAGGCGTGCTCCGGCTGCGCCACTTTCTTCATCGTACGGCGCTCGGCGACACTCGCTGCCAGCGCAGCGTCAGTTGCGAACGGAGCGCTTGTTCTTGGGGCATTGTGGATCGGATTCCGCGCCTGCACGTGCGCTCTCGTCATCGCTGTCTGGCAGAAGCTGGATGACGATGGAGGTATCGCGTGGGCTAATGTGGGCTAATGAGCTCTAGCGGAAGCCAAGTCGAGTGTGGCCACTATCTTTGGTATCACTCGACATCGTGAGCGAAGCGAAACCACCGGCGAAGTATCAGAGATGACGAAGTGGCTGATACCACCAACTGGTAAAGATTGCTGCGAAGACCCATGTTTATCAAGAGAAAGAAGGATCTGGTGGTGGTATATTATGTGAAGAAACACAAGTAAAGTGTCGATAAGAAAAATGAAAATACCTGCTGTGAGAATGTCGAGAGTGTGAGGTTGGTGGTGTGCAGAAGGAGAGCTACAGTCAAGATTCTCTACTCGCACGCGAGCTTGGAGTCGAAGCTGCTGAGCGTAATGGCGAACGCCTGTAGCGGGCACAGCGGCCATCGAAAGTCCATCGTGAAGAGGTCTTTACCCACGCGGCCGAACTGCAGCACGACGGTCTCCTGATCCTCGGGCGTCACGAGTTGGAAGTTCTTCACGGACGCCATCGTCACGCGGCCGTTGAAGTTGAGCACGTACGCACACACCTGGTCGTTCCAGCGCGGCGGTTTGTTGATCAGGTACGTCAGGTTCGTGTGGTCCTGCTCCTTGCACTTGTTGATCATCTCGTCCTCTTTCGTCAGCGGACGCCAGACGACGCGCGTGCCGTCTTCACGAACGCGCGGCACGCACACTTTCATCTTTCTCGGTCCGCGGTGGCCGAGCACGTTCGCGGCGTACATGGAAATGCCGAGCTCCTGGCGGATGCCTGCTGGGTTGGACGTGATCGTCTGTGTGTCCGCGTCTTTCGGGTTCACACCGTTGTCGTAGATCGCGAACTCGGTGCCGAGAAAGTTCGCGCGCAATTTACCAACGTAGTTCTCGGTTCCGCGGCGAGAGAGGTCGCCTCGCTGCATCGAGATGAGGTAGTTGCTCGTGCGGTTCTTCGGGCGTTTCTTGCCGGTGAGCAAGAAGCGGTCACCCTCTTTCATGTACAAGCAGTACTCCGGGAACATCTTGTTCGCGCCCGACTTGTTCCGCTCAATGTAGCACTCGAGCACGTCGTAGGCCTTCGGGATCGGACGCAGCAGGAAAGCCTTCATGTCCCCCATGTCAAGCTTTGGCTTCTTGACAACCGCGCCGCCACGAGGCTTGGACGCCGACGGGTCGTACGTGGTCGCAGCATTGTCGTCGTTCCGCTCGTCGTCCGAAGAGAAATCCGGCGAAGCTGATCTCGATCTTGAACGCGAGCGGGATCGCGATCGAGAGCGTGAGCGATCACGCGGTCCTGCCTGCTGAGCACAAAATTGTCATCGACCTTGTGATCATTTAGGTCCAGGATCCACATAAGAACAGCGTTCACTTACGTTTTTCGAGGTGCCTCGAGCTCTGCGGCTGCCTTCGTCATCGTCGTCGTCACGATCACCACGGCCTCTGTCAAATGTTCACCCGACGAGTCGCAGCATTGTTAGTGAGAGTAGTGAGCTAGCCAGATCACTAGAATGAAGTAAACTTACCCAGCGCGCTTTGGTGCAAATTTCTCCGGCTTCGCTGGTGCAGCATCAAAGTCCTTGCTTCCGCGGCGACGGTCAGAGTAGTCGTCCTTGTCTCGCGATGAACTGCGGTCTCGGTCACCGCTAGTGTTGGATCGGCCCTTGGGGGTCGCGTCACGATCCACGCGTCCCCGGTCGTGATCACGATCCGTTCGATCAAAGTCGCGATCGCGGTCTCGTTCACGATCGCGGTCACCGTCTCCCCGTTCGTGGTCACGGTCGCGGTCCCAGTCTCCTCGGCCACCGCGGCCTCGCTCGCGATCCGTTGAGCCGCGACCGCCACCACGCTCTCTGTCACGGTCGTAGTCCCGATCGTAGTCGGCGTCTCGACTGCGGTCACGGTACTCACTTCCAGCACGGCGGGGCTTCCTGTCATCATCGCCGTCATCGTCCGCACTGCGGCGTGGATACGACGCGTCACCTGCGTACCCCCTGCTGGTACCGCGCGTGTTGCTGCTCCTGCCCTGCCGCACTGGAACCACGTCGTCGTCGTCGTCATCGTCTCGACCGAATCGCCTACGCCAAATGAAAGCAAGTGTGTGTTGTTAGTGCTGGATGGTTAAGCGTATAGAGATCTCATAGAACATTCATTCGTACGAGGGCTTGTCATCGACGTCCATGGACCGTGGAGCCGAGTACTGCTTCGGGAGTGAGGTGCGCACGATGCCTGCGAGGTCATATTAAAAACGACTGTCAGTCAAAAGACATCATAGCAGGGTGTATATCCCAATACACAGCACTAATTAAAGCGTGCGTTGCGTACCCCCGCCCATACGCTCCTGGAGCTTCTTCTTCTGCAGGTCACGCTGCTGCTGGATCACATTTGTGCGCGAGCCCGAGAGGTAGTCGTCTCCGCCAACAATCGACTCGATGTCCTCGTCGTCCTTGAGCGAGTTCGGGTGCGGCGCGCCGTAGCCCTTACTGCCGCCACCACTGCGCTTGTCGTCGAGCGAGAGCGACTCGACGGCATCTGAGACCGTGTCCGTCATGGATCCGCGCTTGGGCTTCCTCCCGTCGTCATCGAAGGACGAGTCGTTCATAAACATGCTGTCGCAAACGAAGAAGCGCCACAACGACGTGTCCAGCTATCGCTTCTCCTCCTCTCAGCTTTTCCTCTTCTTGCTGCTGCTGGGGTGGCGGGTGGGGAGACGACGCGACGCGTTGGCGGGGGAGGCAAGCGGGCAGGCTCCGTTACACAAATGCGCTCGTGCTCGCGGCTGTGAGCGAGTGCGCATGTCTGTGGATATTATTAGCTCCGCTTTTTGCGGCGTGGGCCGTTGCACAGTCGTCGTGGACGGACGCAACGCATGGAGGCCCTCATGCGGTGTCATTGCAGTCGGAATATGGGTTTGGCGGGAAGTTGAAGCAGGCATGCTGCAATACTAGCCATATGTTTGCAATTTGCTATCGAGAATCGGCCGAGTCATTAAAATAAATCGATCAAATGTTATCCAGTTTCCGTTAACTTCGTGAATGCGCATTTGGCGATTCTTTTTCATCAATTCAAAGAATGAATTGTGAATTGAATCGTGGGGCGGGGGAGTGGAGCGCACTCGCAAACAGCCAGCACCACATCGAAAGAGCAAGCACCAAGATCTTGCTCCCATCGCCTCCTGCTGCTGCCATCACCTCGAGTGGCTTCCTTCCTCCCGCGTCCGTGCCTGCCTGTATTCTATTCCTCCTGCATTCCTGCGTACCTGTTGCAAGACACCACGACCATCAACTGCATCGTATTCTCGCACGCCTAAAGCATGACGCAAGCGACGCAGAGCCGGCGCAAGGGATCGGTCAGCGAGAAGGACGCGAGCAGCACCAGCAGTGCCTCAGCGGCTCCGGGCCGATCGCAGACCCCATCGCGTCAGCTCCCGGACAAGAAGAACGCTCCCAGCAGCAGTAGCAGCAGCAGCGGCAACAACAGCAGCGCGAACGCATTGAAGGGCAAGATGAGCAGCGCGCGCTCGACATCGACGCCAAAGCAGCGTGGCAAGAGCAGCAGTTCGGCGGGGTCGTCGACTGCATCGCTGCCGTCACCGCCTTCTCGATTTGAGCTCGCGCTGGCAAAGATGCAGAAGGAGACCGAGGGTAAGAGTGACGAGCAGCTGCAGATGCTGCTGCAGCAGTTGCTGCAGAATGCGCGCTTTGAAGACGCCGCATACCTGATCTCGGCGAGTGCGTTCCTGAACTCGAGGTTCAAGACCTCGGACGTCGTGCGCCTGATGCTGGAGGCGAAGCAGTTCGAGCAGACTGCACAGCTGATCCGCGATATGAAGCTGCAATCGAACCAGCTGCTCGTGACGCTGTTCGTGAAGGAGCTCGTGCGCTGCTCGCAGTTCCACGCCGCAGTGCGCTACGCGCAAGAGATGGTGCAGAACTTTGGCAAGAAAGACTTTGGGCCGCGCGACCAGGAGCGACCATCCTGGACCCCGCAGGCGCTGATTCAGGCCATGCTGCGTGCGTTCCAGTTCAAGGCTGCGCTGAAGTTCTCCAAGCAGTTCGATCTGCTGGACACGTTCCCCGCATTGCCGTTGGTCGCCAACATGTTTGAAGCCCGCCAGTGGGAAGACGCGATCTCGAGTGTCATGGTACGTTATTCACAAGCGCAATATGTACGTATGTGTGCGAATCAACTGGTGCTAATGTGCTGCCTTGTGCTCTCTTTGCAATAGGAATACCGGTTGTTCTCAGATTTCCCGATCGAAGCGCTGATCATGAAGATGCTGGGCGAGCGACAGTGGACACTGGCAGTCAAGTGCATGGGCAAGGTTCAAGCGAAGGAGCTGTTCGACAAGTACGCCGACGCTCTTGTGCGCGAAGCAGCGCGCGCTGGAGATTTTGTCATCGCGGTGCGATACCTGAACGAATACAAGCTGGACCAGCCGGAGCACAAGCTGCTGATGCAGCACGTGGTGGACTGCATGATCACGTACAGCGAGATGTACAAGGCGATCAAGTACTCGATCAAGTTCGGACTTGCCAACACTGAGAATACGGAAGGTGGAGACGCTGCAGTGTCCCGGTATGACACGAAGAAGCTCATCCGGAAGGCGATCGAGATGGGCCAGTTCCACGTGGCGACGCTGTACATCAGGAAGCTGCGCCTGAAGGACGAGTTTGTGGCTGAACTTGCCGAGATGGAACAGAGGCAGCAGGCGAGATTGCGCGAGTTTCGAGAGTTTGTCGGCTTCCGCGAGTCGCAGTTCAGCCATCCGGCCACTCAGCACCAGCTCTACACTCTCATCGGTGACAAGGCGGCGTCTGATGCGGACCTGGTGGAGCTTGATTTGGTCACTGTCGATGTGGTTCTGTCTGAAGTTGAAGAAATCATCCCGAGAAAGAAGAAGCGAGAGGTTGTCGAGAGCGAGCAGAAGGTTGAGGAAACAGGCGCAGGTGGTACCGCCAGCCTTGTTTTCGAAACGATCACAACCACCATCACCAGCAGTGGTGACGCGAGCCTTCAAAGCACTGAGCGCCAGTCACGTTTCAACTTTGCAAGAACGAGTGCTCCTGGTCTCCAGCCCCCGCCATCTCACGCAGCACACACAACAGCACCGAGCAGCGATTCGATTCCACAGGAACGAGCCCACGCTCCACCTCCGGGTCTTGCTCAATTCGCGCAGCCTGCTGCAGTCCGCACAGACGAGAGCTCCTCAAGCTTCAACTTTGCTCAATTCGCGAGCGCGCTGCAAGGCAATGCCGCCCCCGCCTCATCACCGACACACATCCCAGCTCTGTCGCCCACACCACAACAGATGCAGCAGAACCTGCAGCAGCAAGCAGCCATGTATGCGCAGCACGCGCCAATGATGAACGGTAACTTCAGCAGAGGACCAGTCCCACCGCCTCCATCGTTCGTGCCGTCGTTCCACCAGGGCAACTTCATGCAGAACATGAACCCGAACCAAGCGCCTCTACCGTCGTACATGATGCCACCGCCACCGCCAGCGCAGCCTCAGCAGAATCTGAGCGGAGGCATGAACCCAAGCATGGACATCGCCTCGCTCGCTATGCAGTTCCACTCGAGCGGATTCGGAGGAGGTGGGATGGGACGCGGTCCAGGCTTCGTGATGAACGGCGGCGCTCCTGCTGGCAACTACCCGCCTCAGATGCCACCACAGACGTCTGCAGGCGGCGCTCCACCCGCGCTGAACCACTTGTTCCCGTCGTTTGCGCCACCGCCGCCACCACCGCAGTTCGCGCCGCCACCTCGATCGTCATTTAAGCCGAGCATCGGGTACACGTCCGTGACGACAACGCGCCAAAAGAAATAGAGAGAACAGGTGCCTAACGAAAAACAAATACATGATCAAGCAAGAAAAATCACGACTTTGTTATCGCTGAAGAATGGATATTGGGTTTCTGATGATTTGACGAGCAGTGGGGTTAACGAAACGCTCCGAACGTGTATGGCGCTGTCATTCTTCTTCAACTCGCCATTATCTGGAGTCAGAAGGCCAATTAGACCAGCTCGCCTTCAACCGTAATGCTCATGCTAGCTCCGCTTGGCCTTCGGGTCCTTGATCTTGTTGTCGATCTCATCCCAGGTCTTGCCGCGAATGCTGAACAGTCGCTTCGTGCGCTCCACAAGCGAGCCGCTAAAACAAAGAGAGTCATCAAGCATCGGTGTGAGCACCAAGGTAAAGGCGGCAGTTTAGAAGGGAGATCATAGAACGTACCCGCATTTCAGGCCTCGCGTCTGCAGTTCCTGCTTCAGTGCTTCAAGGCCAAGCTTTTCGAGC
>JAASFQ010001082.1:0-10323 GCA_023333845.1 Globisporangium polare | reverse complement strand
CGAGCTCACCAGCGCCAGGACCAGAGGAAAGAGCAACAGCGGGTGGATCCATTCTCTCCACTTGTTGCGCTTTTGTTTTGACTTCTGCATGCATGAGAGAACAGATCGCTGCGACGACGCTTGTTGAAGTACCTCGTTGAATGATGATGGCCGCGCTTGAATAGCCGCGGAAGTGCTGGACCTCCTTTTTTCCGCCGAGCTGCCGCCGCTCCTTCTCACCGTGGTTGATGCCATTGCGTTTCCAGCGAGGCACCGCCGCCCACTCGTCGGATCGCAGCAGGCAATTCTCCACGTGGACTCTTGACCAGCTATTAGTTCTTCGCCCCTCTCCTCCCACAGCCAGCTCTCGTCCAGGTGCGCTGCGCTGGCGAGTTCAAGCCGTGCGCCGCTCTTTGGCTTTCCATCGCAGGCTATCGAGCTTGAACTCCACGAGGCGGTCATCCATATTGCGCGCGACGATAGTCGCCACCACGACATAGAGCACCAACTCAACTGCGTCCTTGCATCGTCGCTCTCCTGCTCAAAATTGGAGTTCCGACCGCACTCCATGGCGCCAAGCAAAGAGCACCATGCGCATCGTGCTCACAACCTCCGAGAGGGCCTCAATCCGCGGTGAAGCAGGCAAGCACGCCAAAGAACTCAGGGTTCGAGCAGTTCGAAACGCGAATACAACAGATGCGTATGACGTATGTGTACATTCATTATTAATGGCGACGGCGCCTCAACTGCTCTGCTATGGTACTCCTGACTGACTCCTGCGACGACGCGTGTTCGCCATCATTGTGACTCTATCGCTGGTCTCTCTATCTGTCTCCTCACTTCACTGGCTCGTCGTGTGCTCCTCGACGTTCTCCAGCGGCGTACTGGTCGCCATCACCACCGCACTCTCCAGGACGCCTTCGCCTTCAAAGCCGCTCTCCACGGACTGCGAGGCCTCGAACGTCGGCGGCAGTGGCGACGACAGTGGCTCTCCGTCCGCTCCGAACGACGAGGACGACGAGCCGTAACTCTGCAGACTGCGACTCGACTGGAAGGACAGACTGCCGCCATTCCCACTGCCTCCGGCAGACGGCGTGCGGTTCGTGAGCCCACGTGTGGACGGCGTCTTCTTCATGAACGCCCGCTTGGCGCGCGCCGTGCCCCTCGCGAGCGCCACGGCATCGCCCACGTGCTTGGACTCGACATTCTCGTTGCGGCCGAAGACCTTGATCTGACCCGAGTGCTTCTTCTTCGGCCGCCTCGCGTGGTGCGACGACGACGCCTGGTCCTTGTGCGTGAACACAAAGCCGCAGCGCAGGATAACCTTGACGGTCTGCATGGCCGTGTTGCGGTCCATCTGCTTCTCGTCCTGCGTCAGGTACATGTAGGGCACGAGCCCGTTGTGCTCCTTCTTGTCGTCGTTGCGCCGCGGGCCGTACTTCCAGCCCTGCGCCATGCGCATCTGCGCCCACACCTCGTGCGTGTTCTCCGCGAGCAGCTCGATGACCGAGCGCAGGTGGGGCGGCACCTTGACGTCCCCCGTCGGGATAGGCTTGGGTTCGTACGTGCCGCCTTCCTCCAGCGCCGGCTCGCCGAATTCGATATCGATCTCCTCGGCCGTGTTCGGCGGCTCCAAAATGTATCCGAGTGCCGTGATCACCTTGAGCGTCGACATGGACGTGTCGCGGTCGTACTGCTTATCCTGCTCCGTGAGCTCCTCGTAGGGCACCAGGTCTGGATGCAGCTGCTTGTCGTTGTCGCGCTGCGGACCCCAGCGCCAGCCCTGCTGGATGCGGCCCACGGCCCACACCTCGTGCGCGTTCTGCGACAGCAGCTCGCTCAGCAAGTTGATCGAGTTCGGCAGTCGCACGTGCTTGGTGTCCACGGGTTGCGGCGTGTACTTGTAGCCCTCGAGCTCGCGCTTGTCGAGCGGCGAAAGCGCCGACGGGAACCGCTCGAGGAACGTGATCACCTCCATGAAGATGCGGTCGTCGATGTTGTGGATGCGGATGTTGCGCTTGTGCACCTTTTTGGCGATGAACATGCGGAAGTTGCGCACGAGCTCGTCGAAGCGACACGAGATGCCGCGTCCGGGCGCCGCGAAACTCTCCTTGATGAGATTGTCCACGTCCGCGTCCGTCACGAGGCGGTTCGCTTTCTTCTTGGTCTTCTTGTTGAAGTTGAACAAGTTGCGCACGTGACCCCAGAAGACGTGGCCCATAAAGTACTGCGTCCACGTGCGCTTCGGGAACAGACACGTCTCCATGCCGTTGAGCAACGTGTCGCCGTTGTAGAGCACGCGGCAACAGCGGATGTGCCCCGGCCCGCCGATGTCCTCGTGCGTGTGGCGCAGACCGAACTTGGTCGTGCCGTCATTGTCGTTCTCGCCCGCGCTCGTGGTCTCACTGATGCGCAGCTCCAAGAGGTCAGCGTCACCTTCATTATCACTTCCTCGTGGCTCGGCCTGGCGAGTGAAGCGCGGCGGCACGTATGCGTGCTGGTCGCCGAGCACCTCGAGCGTGATCTGGTCCTTCGTGAGCGACCCGTCGTCCATCTCGACGTGCATCCCCGGTCGCAGGCGCTTGAGGATCTCCACCGTGTTGGCCGCGGGCGACGCGATCGGCAGGTACGTCACGGGGAACTCGACCAGGTCCGCGTACGAGTCGGTCGACGACGCGCGCATGCGCTTGTCCAGGATTAGCCGGTGCTCGATCTCCATACTGCACTCCGGGTCGATCTTGCGCATCATCCCGAAGCACGTGGTCACGACGTGCACCCACGCGCGGAACTTGGTGCGCAGCCGCTTGCGCTCCGCCATGAGGTAGTTGTAGTCCACGAGCAGCACGCGCTGGTAGCCGCAGAGCAGCAGCTGCTCCGTCGAGTAGATGCTCGGCGCACCCTTCTTCGGCGGCAGGCGCACGTGCATGCGCAGCCCACGCACGTAGTTCTTCACCTGCTTGGCGAGATCGTACTCGACGTCCGCGAACTGGAGCGAGTCCGAGAAGTCGTCATTGTTGCTGATATTGCTGCCGCTGTTGTTGCCATCGACACCAGTCCCGTTCGAGCTCAGCAGCGTGCGCTTGTTCTCGTCGCGGGTCTTTTTCTCGTTCTGCGCGAGCGAGTAGTACTCGCTCATGATCGCGATGAACATGTTGACGCAGATGAGGTAGATGGAGATCATGAAGCTGAAGAAGAAGATGCCGGCCATGGCAGGGTTCGCGTTCGAGATCTGGTTGTAGTCGAACGCGCCAAGCAACATCTGGAAGCACGACGTGAGCGAGACCGAGATCGAGTGGTACTGCCGCGTCGAGCTGCCAAAAGTCAAAAAGCCCATGATCGCAAAGCCCACAAATATCGTGAAGAAGATCACGACGAACGCTAGCAGGTCCTTGGCGGCGAAGCGCAGCGTACGCCACAGCAGGTTCAATCGCGAGTTCAGCCGCAGGTACTTGAAGATGATCGCGACCGACACGAGCGCGAGCGCGGCGGCATAGTTCGTGATCGACGAGAAGTTCCACGCGAGCGGTTCAATGTCCACGTAGCAGCTCCCGGCGGTCTTCTGGTCGCTCGCGGGCACACCGCAGTCCATGGATACGACGCGATGCAGCTCCTCGCGCAGGTTCTCGGCGCGCACGAGGTACGTGACCCACTGCTCAATGAAGATAATCAGCAGCACGAGCTGGAGCATGTCGAGCAGGTTCCAGAGCGAGTGGATGTACTTGTTCAAGCCGTGCTCGCGCAGGTCGGCGAGTTCGCGGAAGATGAGCCACACAGTCGCGAGGCAGAGCACGATCACAAACACGTTGTCTTCCAGAAAGGCGGCGGTCTCCTTGTAACTCGAGAGGATGCGGAAACTCTTGACGCGCGACGTCGTCTCCATGTAGTCTGTGTCCGACATCTCGAAGAGCCCCTGGACGTGCGTGAAGATGCTCGAGCGCGGGTTGTAGTACGCGTAGTTCACGACCAGGTACCGCGAGCCGTCGGAGAGAAAGTCTGCTTTCAGCTGCGTGACGATCTCTTGCGCAGCAGTCGCATTGTCGCGCGGCAGGTAGACGGCAAAGCCGCCGTGGCCGTAATCCATTTGGTGGCTGATTAGACTCGGGTTGAACGTCTGCGACCGGATGAGGAGGCCCAGGTTGCCCTCCCACGTGTACTCTTGCTGCAGCACGCCAGACACGTTCCCATACGGCGCTTTGTCTTGCTTGTCCTCACTAAACTCGGGGTAGCACATCTCGCTGTCGAAGAGCACAAAGTCGTTGCGGCCTTGCGTATACCTGCAGAGATCGCCCCTCACGCGACCTGTGCGCACCATGATGCTGCCAATGCGCCGATTGTTGCGGATCGGCGAGTCATAGAAGCCTGCGAGCAGCGGACCTTCCACCCACTGCCAGAGCTCGTCCTCGACCGCCACGTCGTCGAAGGTCTTCTTGAAGTTTGCGTCCGGGAGCTCTTCATCGAAGAACAGGTTCGAAAGTGCCGCGTTCTGCTCGTACGGGAAGTGGATCGGCAGCGAGAGCAGCGCGATCATGATCACGATCAAGAAGACGAGATACACGAGCAGCTCCTTGTAGAACTTGTTGCGCTTCTCCTGCTCGAGACAGAGCTGCACGCGCTTCATGTGCACGCGCATGGTGGAGTAGTGCGCGATCTTCTTCTTGAGCGCCTTCTCGGCCAGCAGCTGCTCCGTGGTCTTGCTGGGCGCCGCGCCGCTCATGTCGTTCCACGCCGAGATCATCGACATGCGGAAGCCCGACGTGTTGTTCGCATCGCCGGTGGTGTTAGCATTCGCTCTATTGGCGTTCGGAATCATCGTGTTCACGAACGAGCCGCTGCTAAAGTGCGACTGCGCCGTGTACTTTCGGCGCCGGCAGAGCCGCAGGCGCTTCCAGAAAGTCCCGACGCGCGCCGCCAGCGTCGGCTTCCTCCGGTTCGGGTCGCGCTCACTGTTCGCGTCTCCTGATCCATGGCCATGTGCGTACTGGGCGTCCGCGCTCGAGTGCGTCTTGGGCGTGCGCGGCGGGGACGCGGAGGACGCAGAGGACGCGGACGCGCGCTCCTGCCGTCCGTGCTGCTGCTGGTGGTTTTCCGAGGCGTCCTGCATGAGCACGAAACTAGCGCGCGGACTCGCGAGCAGCGCTGGGTGAGCCACTGCGGCGGCGGATGCTGCGCGGCGCTGCTGCTGCTGCTGGGGCGTCGCGCAGACGTTGGGTTGTGCGTCTCGAATAGTAGACACGCCCGCCCGCCCGTTCGCAGGCGCTGTGTTTCCTGATGGCTGACGCAGCTTTTGATCCTGCTGTGCAATGCCACAATGGCGGTCATTTTGCCGCCGCGTCGATTAAAAGGCTACCCAGATGCAGCAACTTGTCAGCGTTGCTTTGATATAAACCTGAAAGGTTGCCGAATGAAAGGGGAAATGCGCGAAACGGAAGAACGACAGCAGCTGCTGCTGCTCTTAAAACCGACTCGAAAGCTACTGTCACCAGAAAATCCAGGACGCGTCACCAGTTCCGCCACCCGCTCCGCCACCGACGAGTCCATTTGCTCCAGCATCGCGATGTGCTGCGCTTCGTCGTGAGCACCTGCGTGGTGGTGAGCGAGCGCTCGGCTGCATGCGAGGCGGGTGCTGCACCATCTCAACAGCGGAGCATACTTTCGCGCTGGCGCAGTCTCAAGACAAACGGTAAAGCCAAGCACCAACTTGGCGCTGGGCGTTTGGATACTGCGGTGGTGGCTGGTATTGCCATCAAGTCGGTGCGCTTTCAGCCCAGCCGCTCAATCATTCGTCTCCCCCCAGAAAATTCAGCGCCCGCTCCTTCTCGCAGCCGCCAGACAAGAGTGCGACCAAAATGACAGCGCGGGCGTTCAGGTGCGCCATTCACTCAACTGCGAAGGAGCGGATGACCCCGTTAGTTGGCTTGCATGGCAGCTCGTCTTGCTCGAATACGACAGACCTCGGCCAGTGCGCGCGCGCACACACGAGAGCGCCAGAACAGGCCTCCTCTGCGAGCACTACGATCATGGCTAGCTTCATTATTAGCACACCTGCGGCTTCGTGTTGACGCTCCAGGACCAGGCGTTGTCGTCGCACGATAGGCGGCCGAAGAAGAAGCACTTGGGGCAGATCGAGGTCATTGACCGCAGCGAGAACGCTGACGAACCGCACATCGTCCGCTGACGGCGCGTCCTTTTGGTCGAGTCGCAGTGCGCAAAGCTCGTCGTTGTCGTCCTTTGGAGCGGACGGAGACGCGTCGCTGTCCGAGTCTGCGGCGTCCTGGAGAATTTGGCGACCAGGACGCCGCCGTCTTCCCCATGGCAGTATTGAATGCACACTCCGTTCCATTCACCCTCATCAAGCAGACAACACGACGGAGGAGTTGAGTTATCGCCAAGATCTCACTCAAAAGTCTGCTTGCGTGGCACCACAGGAAGCAGAGATCGCATACCGCTCCGGGCGCTACAAATCCGACCGAGTACTGACGAAAGCACGGGCACACTTGGAAATACCGCTCCGCCGCGATCTCGGTTCCCACGAGGAGTTCCAGGAGCAGCGAATCGCGCAGTCGTTGCTGCTGCGCTCGGCACCTTTTTCGACCAAATTGCTGAATGAACTCGGCGCTTTGACAGATACGGAAACGAGACAGTGTGTCAGAATCACGAGCCGAGAGGTTGCGTGACGGTTGCACCGACACCCGACCAGTTGTTGTCTTTTGTGTGTGGAACGACCAGTCAGCTGCGTTGCCGTCTTTTTCGTCCAAAACAACCCCAAAGGCAAACCAGACTCGCTGTATTTATTTCCGACTGATCTGGCGTCAAACCAGATGCGTGTACAATTGCTCTTCATTTAATACGAGCCCAGATAAACTCCATATTCTGTAACATACGATCGCTTTCTTGGTCATGACTCTGGCGCACATTCCTTAAAAACGTTTCTCATCTACATCTGCAGCGCTCGTGAGCGCGTGCAATCCGCAAAGTGCGGGACGCGCTCCTTTTTGCATCGCTTTCTCGCCATTTTGGGGCCAGAACGACGCAGCAGATGGCGGCAACTCTCTCTATGTGCGTGGAGTCATTTGGTGGTGCTTCCTTCCAGTCGCCCGCCCACGCGTCGCGCGCTCTCTTCTGGGCAATCAATTGCCTGTCATCTGCGTGTGTCCCTCTGTATTTGCGTGTGTCCCTCTGTATTTGCGTGTGTGTCTGTGAATCAAATCATTCCATCGAAAGCACTTGACGCGGCCGTCTCTCTGAAACCCACGCGCCCGCCCAGCACCAAACACGCACGCGCGCCTGTGCGAGCAAGCGTCGGAGAAGTGAGACAAAGCAGAACGCCGCAGTCATTAGCAGCATGCGCGACGCGTCGCTTCTGCTTCGCGTGCTGCGGTCCCAGCTGCTGCTGCTGCTTTTGTCGCTGTCGGTGGTCGCGCTGAGCGCCCGCCCACTGCGGTTACTGGTGCCGAACGCCGCCACCGCCTTCACGACCAGCTCGAGCTCCATGGCGCTCGCCGAGACCGAGGCCACCACAGCAACCAACACGTCGTCGTCTTCATCGGTCGCGAGCGCAGACGAGCAGGAGCAGATCCGCACGTCGCTGCGCGAGTGGTACACGTCCAACTTTTACGAGAACGAGACCCAGCTGCTGGGGCTGCCAAACAACCGCACGGTGGGGCTCTCGCCTTCCGAGAAGCCCTGCGTCCAGCTGCCGTCGCTGCAGACCCGGTTGAGCGCCTTGAAGCCCAACGGCCGGTGCCCAGCCAAGTACGCGAACCTCTCGTGCACATGCCTCACGGGCTACATCCGCGACGGCGTGAACGAGTTCTGGGAGTTCAAGGTCATGAAGAAGACCACGCAGAGCGTGTACCCGCAGAACCTGGACGCCAAGGATGTGCTCGAGATCGACGCGATCACCACGATTTGGGCGCCCGGGACGCTCAAGGGACTGTACGTCACTTGGGCATGTTAAACTCGAGCCTAGTGGTCATACAAGCGTGTCTAATGAGCTCGTGCTGTGCTTTGTGCTGTGTGGACTGTGCAGGCGGATCAACGGCACGTCGAGCGAGCCGCTGCCCATCAGTTTCATCGCCGAGAACCGCGTAGGCTCCGCGAACGACCTGCCGATCGCGCGCTCCGAGTCCGCGGCCTTTGATCTGCAGAGTGTGTACGTCTGACCGACTCTTGCTGGCGCGGTGTCGATTTGTTATTGTGCTCGTCTTGGTATCCTGAGCGCCAGCCATGCCGTGTCTTGACAGCTAACTGATAGACTGACTAGCCTCTTCTGCTTCTTGTGCTGCTTTGTTCAACGCCCGACAACAGCGAGATCTACAACATCGACATGGGGACCGTCGTCGTCAACTCGGCGAACTTCATCCCATTGACGGTCACGAAAGTGTGAGTGCTTGCTTTTCCTTCCATATTGTCGCTCGTTCCGATATGGCAGCTGGTCTTAAGAGTGCTCTCTACGGGTGTCTGCCATGCATATGTTGCAGAACTATGAGGAACTGCAATCTCAAGAGCTACGGGCTGCGCTTCGGCCAGACGCTCGCGAACGTCCAGTATTTGTGAGTCCCGACCAGATCCATTCATCTTTGCTGGGAAATGCTGTGAGATCTGAAGCAAAAGGCTGGCAAATTCGTGTTTCGTCACAGGGATTTCTCCAACAACAAGCTGGATTTCCCGCTCGCCGGGAGCAACACGACGGGTGACTGCGCCGTGTGTGCACTGCGAACACTGTGCGTTGCATTCCGGATACTAAGATCATCTCAGTCTTCATCATCATCTCTCTGACCGTGTTGTACGCCAAACGCGTGCTTTATTGTTGCTTTTGTCACCTGTAGGAATCTGGAGAACAATCTCCTGAAAAACATCCCGGACTACATCTTCCAGAACGTCAAGAACCTCGAGAATCTGTACGCGCACGCTTTCGTCGGCATTTACGGCCAAGACGCGATATCTGACTCACCAGCTCTCGCTCTCTCGTTTACAACAGCTACCTGGCAGGGAACAATCTTGACTACAACATCTCGCAGATCGCGTTCGACGGGATCACAAAGCTGGCGAATTTCACCGCTGACGGCCCAGATCCCAGCGCAACGTGCGCATCGGGCGACCTGCGCACTGCGCATAACGTGAACTTCTGCGTCCTGTCCGACGCGACTCTCAGTGCAGGTATTTTATGTCTTGGTACGCATTTATTCGTGACGTCACTCGTGTGGAATTGTTCTAATTCGTCGTGACTCTCTCTCTCTCTCTCTCTCTGATGGTCTCGTCCAACACAGTCACTGGAGTGAAGAAGAAGAGCTCGAGCACCAGCTTGCTGGTCTACATCGTCGTCGGGTGCTGTGTTGTGGTGATCGCGTTGGCGCTCGTTGTCGTCTGGCAGCGGTGGCGGAGGACGCGGAGCAGCTCGCTCAAGGACGACGAGAGCGCTTTCGTCAACACGCTCGACTTTGAGGACACGCACGACTCTGGCGTCACGCTTTTGCTCAACGACCCGGTGCTGATCACGAATCGCATTCCGTTCAACGAGGTGCACGTCGGCAACTGCATCAGCAGGGGCGGCTTCGGCCTCGTCTTTGTCGGCGAGTACAATGGCAGGAAGATCGCTGTGAAGAAGATCCGACCGGAAATGAGCGACGACATGGAGCAGATCACGCTCTTTCTCAAAGAGATCGCGCTCATGGCGACGCTGGTGCATCCGCGGATCGTCGAGTTCGTCGGCGTCGCGTGGGACTCGCTGCGTCACTTGTCTGCCGTGACCGAGTTCATGGAGCGTGGCGACCTAAGAGACGTTCTTCATGGCTTCAAAACCCGCAACTGCAGGCTGACGTGGGAGAGCCACAAGACGCTCATCTCGCTGCACATCGCCGAGGCGCTGACGTACCTGCATTCGCTGCGACCCAAGAAGGTGATTCACCGCGACCTCAAGTCCAAGAACGTGCTCATGAACGCCGACATGGAGGCGAAGCTGAGCGACTTCGGCATTTCACGAGAGCGCAGGTTCGAGGAGACGCACATGACGGCGGGGATCGGCACGAGTTTCTGGATCGCGCCCGAGGTGCTGCTGGGTCACGACTATGACGAGCGCGCCGACATTTTCTCCTTCGGGGTGGTGCTGTGCGAGATCGACACGGACGACTATCCGTACTGGAACGACAAGAATCCGGTGAAGGGCGGCAAGCTGCAGCAGGCGGAGATCCTGCGCCAGGTGGTGTCAGGAGCTCTTCGTCCCGAGTTCTCGGACGACTGTCCAGTGCTGATCTTGAGTTTGGCCGATAGGTGTCTGCAGGCGAATCCTGACGATCGTCCGAGCGCCGCGGAGATCGTGGATGAGCTCGAGCAGATCATGCGGGT
>JAASFQ010001081.1:0-10360 GCA_023333845.1 Globisporangium polare | reverse complement strand
TAGCTGCTGGTGCAACTCGGACGGAAGGTCCCAGTGGTACAGCGTCAGGATCGGCGTGATCTTGTTGCGGTTCAGCTCGTCGATGAGCGCGTGGTAGAACGCGATCCCTGCGGGGTTGGGCTTCATCTTCTTCGTCGAGGCATCCCAGTTCATCGCGCGCGACCACGAGATGGAGAACCGAAACGTTTCCAATCCAGACGCCACCATCAGCTTGATGTCATCCTTGTATCTGTGCAGAAAGTCATCCGCGACGTTCGCACACTGTAGTCCCGGTTGTTCGCGGCAGAAGTCGTCCCAGATGGAGGTCGTGCGGCCAGTCTCGTTCCACGCGCCCTCCACTTGGTACGCGGCGGTGGCCGAGCCGAAGAGGAAGTCGTCCGGGAAGCAGCGCGTGGCGCTGTCCGCACTCACAGAAGCACTGGCGGTGGCGAGTGCGCCGACGAGCGCGACCAGCGACCAGCTCTTCATGGCGACCGAGTGAGTGCTTTCTTTCTCTGGAGGTCTTCGTCCTGCGCGCGCGATTCGAAAGTGACGACGTCCATGGCGGTGGATGCCACGCACTCGCTCACTTCAGCTCGAAAATTTCAAACTTCAACCAAGAATGATGATGTTCAAACACCAGCAAAGCGCGACACGAATCAAATGCAACGCCATTCAAAAGCACCCAAAGGCGATACACACGAGAAAGCAGGGGTGAAAGCCTCCGCTGCACACATCCGCACGCAGTGGATTGAGGTCTGGAAACTACTACACCATCAACTTGGATGTTCGTCTCGCTCGCTTCTCCTGCGCAGTTTGCTTCATGGACGGGACTTGCGGCACCGGAACACGCGCAGCAGCCTTCCGCGCGGCATCTGCTTCCACCATATTCGCTTGCTCGACGGTACGCATCATCGAAAGAAGAAGAAAACAACCGTTCCACGACTTCCTCCGGACTCGCTTTGGCCGGGTTTACTGCCACACACTCGCCTCCTTCCTTGCGCGCAGGCACTGTTCACATTGCCCACCCTTCTTCAGCTCTGACTTTTCACGGGGCGGAGATCACGCTCATCGAGGACCTGAGCGCAGTCCTCGAGTAACGGTTGGAGCAGGCGCTTGTCGTCGTTGATCACCAAGACGCCGGCGCTCGTCATGACATGGCCTGTGAACTTCACACAGCTGTGGATTGCCACTTCGTTGTCGACGATGGCATACGTTTGGTGGCACATGTGGCCTGATACTTTGTTCTCGAAGACATTCACGCGGCGGTTGTCGCCGTCGTCATCGCCGTTCATGATGGCACCGACCATCGGACCGTTGCAGAACATCTGGGTGTGATCAACGACCAGGAACACGTTCAAGCCCGTCGTGGCGGCCGCCTTGATTGCGATTGCCAGCCGTACATGCGAAAGCACGTACATCGCGACGCGGAGAGAGCGCTTGGCACCGTTCAAACGATTCTCCAGTCGGACGACGTGGTTCATCGAGTCGACAAGCTCCTCGGGAAAGAGCAGCACCTCGGAGAGAGTCTCTTGCCGGCTGATCTTGTACGCGCACAGGAGCTTGTTGTGCAACGACTGAACCTGGGCGTCCAGCTCGTCGTTCGCCTGGCGAGCCAGCGGATTCCACTCGAACGTTATGCAACTGGAGTAATGGAGCGCCTTCACGGTGCCACCAGCAAGTCCATTTATGCTCTCAACGAGTATCCTTTTTAGGCGCTCAGATACTGAAGTGAAGCAACAAAGAAGAGCAAGACCAGAACTCGTTCGAGTTCAGAGAACGTGGATGATAGGTGCTGTGCGTGGTGTTGGCTGCCGCATGGCGTGCGGCATGCCAGACCGTTGGGAGAGCTCAGGCCTGGTATAATATACATGACCACGAGCTTGGCTCGTGCGAGAGGTTGTTGCGTTTGGTGAAACGATCAATCTCAGTCTTCAACAACGCAAGATGCTTTCCATGGTCGCGGCGCAGCATGACGACCAAGAAATACGCCCGAGTCCGAGCCGAATGGTCGTCGTCCTCGTCATTCAGGAGCGGGTCCATCGCCAAAAAGCGGGTATTGTCCCCACGCCTGAGTCCTCATTGAGAAGTTGATACAAGGACAAGGAGTGAAATAAAGCATAAAAGCACAACACTTACCGACGAGTGGCCGTGTTCTCACAGAACTGAAGAGCGAGGTCGCTTGCAAGGATCCAGTCCATCCAGCCGTGCACCGTCTTGGCTCGCTGTCGGAGCCAGGGAGTCTGAGTGGCTGGCGGCCTCACGCATCAGCTCCAGGGAGCCAGGGTGCTGATCACGGGCATGCGATATGAGGTTGCTGAAGCCGATCCGTGGGGCTTCGCGCCGCATTTGCAGCGGAACACTCCGTCCACCACCTCATCGAACGCGTCGACGACGGGGGTGGAGAAGAAGGAGGAGGTAGAGCGGTTCATCTTGGCATTTCGAGTATGAGAAAAGGTTTCGCAGGGTGTGGCTGCACATCAGAGACCTTCAGGGATCAACCCGTGGCGGCCACTCAATTGAAGGACGGGTCATCCGCTCTCAGCATTCTTTTAGCAGCGACATACATGCGCAAGACGTTGAATCGCGACATCAACGCGGCATTTTCACGGTAGAGACCCTGCATGGCGATCGGCCGCGGGAGCTCACACGTTGACATCAGACCACACTCACGCGTGCCGCTCTCGTCCGTTGGATCGCGCTGTGGAAAAGCGCGTGAGAGGGTGTGGAGGAGCGCCGCCGTATCCTTCGAGGTTATGTAACTGGGTTATGGTTATGTAACTGGAGTAATCGAGCGCTTTCGTCACTTCGACGAGCGATCATGGGGGGAAGCAGGCTCTGGACGCTCGCGTGGGTGCTCTGTGCGCACGCCGCCGCGCTCTTCCTCTTCACCACGGGCTTCTTCCTCACGCGCTTCGAGGTGCCCGACCTTAGCCAGTGCGACGTGCTCCCAACTGACGACGACCGCGCCGCTCAGTCCACGCATCTCCGGCGCCACGACGAGCTCCATCAAGGCGACAACGATGGCGTAGCACAGAGTGGATGCTGGATGCCGAGGCGCTACAAGCGCGTGGTGTTCGTCGTCATCGATGCGCTGCGCTACGACTTCGTGACCAGTACAGCTACGCCAATGTCCGCACAGGGCTCGACAGCACCGTCGTTCTACCTCAACCACCTCCCGGTGTTCAGCGACATGCTCGCGCGCAGGCCCAACAACTCGCTGCTGCTCAAGTTTGTGGCAGACCCGCCGACGATGACGATGCAGCGCTTGAAGGGACTCACGACCGGTAGCCTCCCCACGTTTCTCGACATCAAGGACAACATGGCGAGCACGGAGATCGCGGAGGACAACCTCGTCAGGCAGATGCGCGAACAGCAGCGCAAGATCGTGTTCATGGGCGACGACACGTGGGACGGGCTCTACGCGCAGCACTTCACGCGCAAGTACTCGTACGATTCGTTCAACGTGAAGGACCTGGACACGGTCGACAACGGCGTGGTGCGGCATCTCTTCCCCGAGCTCAAGCAGAAAGACTGGGGGCTGCTCATCGCGCACTTCTTGGGCGTCGACCACGTCGGCCACACGCACGGCCCGAGCTCGCCGTTCATGACCAAGAAGCTGCATGAGATGAATTCTGTGATGGAGAGGCTGCTACAGGAGATTGACGAGGACGAGGACACGCTGCTGGCCGTGATGGGCGACCACGGCATGTCTTCCGACGGCAACCACGGCGGGGCCACGGACGACGAGACTGGCGCTGCGCTCTTCCTGTTCAGCAACAAGCCATTGGTTGAAACGAGTGGTGGTGATGAAGAAGCGAATGTGTGGCCTACCGAGGTGCCGCAGGTGGACCTGGTGCCGACGCTGGCGCTGCTGAGCGGGCTCCCGATCCCATTCGGCAACCTGGGGAGCGTCATCCCGCAGCTCTTTCTTCATAGCGACGCTACTACTGGTAGTCGCATGGCTTCACTCAAGACACTGAACCAGGCGCTGGGACTGAACGTGGACCAGGTGCGACGCTATTTGTTCCGATACTCGAAGGCGTCGAAGCTGCCGGAGCGCGAGTACGACACGCTCGAGGCGATCTTTAGTCAGATCGCGATGCTCAGGGAGAAACTACAAAGCCAAGAGCCAATGCAATGCACCGCAAATCAAGAGGCCCACGTGAAGCTCGCGCACTTACAGCAAGCGTTTCTACGAGAGGCGCTATCGCTCGGCCGCTCGATCTGGACGCAGTTTGACTTCTGCAACATGGGCTGGGGCATGCTCTTCCTGGTCTGGTCGCTCTACCTGGTTGTCATGAACGGCGTCTGCGGACAACACACCCAGGGCTATTTTCCCACTCAGTGGAGCTTCACAGGCGCTGTCATCGGCTTCTTCATCCCCGCAATCCACACTGTAGTCCCGGTTCTCCCTGCTGCCGCGTTCTCAAGAGCTCTCGTGGTGGCCGTGCTATTTGGGTTAGTGGACTCGACCCAGCGTGTCTCGCAGTTCCAGTTCTTCAACAGTGTGAAGAAGAACAACGTGGCTGAAGCGATCGCAAAGACGTTCGACGCCTCCAACGTCGTTGCCTTCGCAGTCGTGCTACTGCACGTGCTGGCGCTGCTGTCCAACAGCTACATCGTCGCGGAGGACAGGGTGATGACGTTCCTGTCCGTCACCGTGGGCTTCTTCCTGCTCTTCCAGTGCCAGCGCTCTCTCGCAAATCAGCCCAAGACAAAGGTTGCTGCCATCGCGAGCTGTCTGGTGCTGATCGCGTCCACGCGACTCGCTGGCACGCTGGATCCGCCCAACATTATCCAGTCGGACGTCTCGCTGCAGAGGACACTGGTGCCTCTTGTGGCGACTGTGGTGCTGGCGTTCGCGACCACAACCGCATCCACAACTACAAACCCACTTGCTTCTTCGTCATCACTACGCGTGCGGTGTATGTTTGTGTCTGTCATCACGAGCTGTGCGAGCTGCGCTCTTTATTGGCTCTTGTCCCCCATCGAGTCGACACTCGTGCGACTGTGGCTGCCTCGATCCGTGTTCCTCACGGCTCTCTGTGGGATTGCATTCCACGTGCAACGTGGCGTAAGCCACCCGCTTCGACAAGACGAATCGCCTCAGATCGTCCGCATCAGCATCAGTCCCGAGTACGTGCTCACGGTGTTCCAGGTCGTCCCAGCATTCATGCTCGTGCTCGGCCCCACGTCGCCGCTCTCCGTGCTCTGTCTCGTGCTGCAGTGCCTGAGTTTCGCAGCCATCACGCGCCTCTGTTTTACGGCCAGCAACAGCAGCAGCAAGATCAAGAGCTCTTCAATGCGCAGCATGCCAGTGTCCTGGGTGCTGCTCTGGAGCACGCTGTGCTACCAGTCGTTCTTCTTCACGGGCCATCAGAATACGTTCACGAATCTGCAGAACGCGGCGGGCTTCGTGGGCTTTGACGACTTCCACTTCTACTGGGCGGGCGCGCTGCTGGGCTTCAACACCTTCGGCTGCTTCTTGGTATGGCTGTTCTTCCTGCCGTTCGCCACCGCGCATGACGAACAACAACAGCCACAGTCGTCCAGTGGCATTGAGAAAACAACACATCGAAGGAGTGTCGTGACGCCTGCGTATTATTGGCGATCCGCCTTCGCCGTCGTGCTGCACTTTGCGCTCAACGCGACGGTGTCGACGGCGTTCGTGGCGCTGCAGCGGCGCCACCTGATGGTCTGGGCGATCTTCGCGCCCAAGTTCATTTTTGACGCCATTGCGCTGCTCGTGCTGGAGCTCTTGTTGCTGCTCACGTCGCTTCAGGTGCTTGGGCTGTGACCTATTATAGACTTGCATACCCTTTTATAATGGATGCACATATTCTGCCTTGGATATGCAGGTAGACCCTTTAAATGGCATACCTCCCAGTGCTTCATCCCGCCAGCGTTCATCGTTCCCCACTTTTTGAGAATGGCCGGCGGAGGCAAGAAACCAGACGACACGCAGGCGAGCGCGGCCGCGGCAGCCTCGGGGCCGGGCTTCCCCGTGGGCGCGACGCTCGTGGCGCGCTGGATGGGTCAGATGGAGCGCACGTGCGTCGTCATCGACCGCAGTGAGTGGCCTGCAGACTGATAGAGCGTGGGTAACTACCGCAAGACGGGTCCCATCGCATTTGCTAACTGTGACTGTGCGTGTATCTTGCTCGATAGGGACGATCGGCAAGGACAAGTTCAAGTACTACGTGCACTGGCATGAGGTGTGTGTGAGGCTGGCAGCTATGCTGATGTGACCATGTATATTAACTGTCGTGATGTGTGTGTGCGTGTGTGTGTGTGCGTATGCGCTAGTTTAACCGCCGCATGGACGAGTGGATCAACGAGCACGAGATCGTGCGCCAGGGCACGGACGAAGGTGCGCGTGACCTGTACGGCGAGTATCTAGTAGTATGATAACTAACTGCATTGCGTGTGCTTCTACGTATGGTACAGAAATGAAGAACCTGCAGGAGAAGGACGCCAAGGAGAAGGAGAAGCAGCGCCGCGCGACTGCGTCCAAGAACAGCAGCAGCAACGCCACAGGGGACGTAGCTGCTGGTGCAGAGGATGGCGCTGGTGCTGGCACGGGCGGTGGACCGCGCAGCACACGCGCGCAGAAGCGCAAGGCACCGTCTGCTGCCACCACGGATGAGCACGAGTTCGCGCCGCCCGACGAGCACGACGAGCACGAAGGCATGGACGCCGCGAGCATCCGCGAGCACGAGGAAGTCACGAAAGTCAAGGTATGGGACCGCGAAGTGACGGCTTCCTGTATTTGTGGCGCAATGCTAATTGACTTATTGGCTTGTGCTGCAGAATGTGCGCTTTGTGGAGATCGGACGCTACCGCATGGCCGCGTGGTACTTCTCACCCTTCCCGAAGGAGTTCTTCCCCGACGGCAACATCGATTGTGTGCGTACTCTGCCAGTCGTGGACAATCTCAGTCATACCAGATTCTAATTCGGTAGGTCGACTCTGTGTGTCTTGTGTACCATGGGCAGCTCAACTTCTGCGAGTTCTGCATGGCGTTCTTCGTGCACAAGAGGGAGCTCGCACTCCACCAGCAACAGAAATCCTGCGCGCGGGTATGATCTACGCTTGATGCTGTAGCATCGACCATGTGAACGATCAGCCTCACTTATGCTCTCCTTCGGATGTCTCGGTGTGTGCGTGTGTGTGTTGCAGCATCCGCCTGGGAACGAGATCTACCGCCACGAGAACCTGAGCGTGTTCGAAGTTGACGGCGCGGTGTCCAAGATCTACTGCCAGAACCTCTGCTACTTTGCCAAGTGAGTACTTTGTGTGTTGCAACATGGATATACATGCACCAAACGCGAAGAGCTCACTTGCGTTGTGTTATTTGCTCACAGACTGTTCTTGGACCACAAGACGCTCTACTACGACGTGGACCCGTTCCTGTTCTACATCGTGTGCGAAGTGGACTCGCGCGGGTTCCACCCCGTGGGATACTACTCGAAGGAAAAGTACTCGGAGCTCGGGTACAACCTCGCGTGCATCCTCACGTTCCCGTGCCACCAGCGCAAGGGCTATGGCAACTTCATCATCCAATTCTCTTACGAGCTGAGCAAGAAGGAGGAGAAGGTCGGGTCGCCCGAGAAGCCGCTCTCGGACCTGGGGCTCGTAAGCTACCGGAGCTACTGGACCAAGGAGCTGCTGCGCATTCTCAAGGAGTACCCGGAGAAAGAGGTGTCCATCATGGAGCTCACGAGGGTAAGTGCCTCAACTTGGTGTGAATGGCTGGCTGCGTTGGCTGCTGAGGAGTTCTTTCGATGTGTGAGTCTAATGCTAACCTTGTTGTCTTGTATGATTATGTAGATGACGTCGATCAAGAACGAGGACATCATCGCGACGCTGCAGCACCTTAATATGATCAAATACTTCAACGGGCAGTACGTGTTCGTCGTGCCCGAGCAGCTCATCGAGGAGCAGCTGAGCAAAGTGACGAAGAAGGGGCCGCAGGTCGTGCCGGAGAAGCTCCACTGGGCGCCGCTGCATCTGGACATCAAGCGAGACAAGTGGTCGCTCAAGACCATGACGACCGAGAAGGAGGACTAACGTTGAGTCGTGAATGAGGAGTGGCAAGGCCCATGGGGGCTTTTGATATTATATAATGTGGGTTGTTTGTTGGCTCGATCACTGACCTCCTCGATTTTTCTTGTTCTAGCTGTGTCTCCACGGACACGACCACACATACAGACTTACGAGACGCTACTTGAGAATGCTCTTCTTCTCTTCTCTATACATCAAGACGCTACATCATTCACATACACAAGACCGCAAGCAGACAGGAGACGCACTCACGATACCATCGTCGCGGACGCCATCGCTGCCGCTACTGCTGCTGGGGACGAGCCCACGCTATTCCCGCCGTCGCTGCCGCTGGTGAGCCGCTCATAGGCCGCCTGGAACTGCTGCTTCTGCACGGGCGTCATCTCGCTCTGCACGTTCTCGAGCACGTCGTGGAGCCCGCCGCCGGGGATGCAGACCGAGCACTGGAGGTGGTACCACTCCATGAGCATGAAGCCCTCGACGTGGATGAACATGACGCCCAGCTGCCACTCGCCCTGCGCGATGGCCGACGAGCACACCTGGCAGGTCGTCGTGGACGTCGGTGCAATGCGAGCGACGGCTTCGTCACAGCGACTCCAGGCGCTGCGGCCGCGCGCGCGCGGCGGTGGTGGCGGCGGCATCTCCATGTCCAGCGTAGCCATTCTTCTTGTCCGTCGTGACGCGAAGTGACGAGGTGTTCCGTTTAATGCGGGCAGACGGGAACACGAGGATGTGGACGAGGCGCTGTTGGCTGGCTGGCTGGCTGGCTGGATGCAGGGATGAGTTGGACGGATGCAAAGCAAGCCGAAATATGTGCGTGAGTGTGGATGAATGGGCTTGTTGGTCGTGCGTCGAATCCGCGAATGAATGCAAAGGCAGATGAGGCAGCAGCAAGAGCCGAGCCAACAAGAACGGAGAGGAGCTGCGGACGCCTCGAGCGAGAAGCG
Organism: Globisporangium polare; assembly: GCA_023333845.1. Classification (NCBI taxonomy): domain Eukaryota; phylum Oomycota; class Peronosporomycetes; order Pythiales; family Pythiaceae; genus Globisporangium; species Globisporangium polare. Next base: position 1,367 of record JAASFQ010001081.1, on the reverse strand, counting down.
AGTCAGCGCAGAGTGAAGGACAGCAGCAGAGTGCGGGCGGACGGATGCGGCGCTCCACTCTGCTCGATCACTTTCTTCAGTGCCGACGAGTTTCGCAGCGTCGTGCGTGCGCTTTCCGCTGCCGTTGTTGCGTTGTTGCGCTGGGTGCGTTGAAGGGCCACGGTGGGCTCGAATTGGCATCGCATGCACATGCACACTGGCTGCATTCGCACAGTGCAGTGCGAGCGAATCGCTCGTGTGTGCCATGGAGCAACAGCAAAACAGGTGGGGACCGGGAACGCGCGCTTTCCTCACTGTCCCATTGAACCCTATTGAGCCAATAACCAGATCCCAGCCAGCAGCTATCGCGGAGCAGGTCCTTATACAGGAGCCAACACCCTGCTCACCTGTTGACTGCGTGAAGAGCTTCACTATGTGGAGCAGAATCTATGTGGAGCGGAATCGAGTCAGCAGCCGGCGATTCGTCCCGCCGGCTGGTTTCCCTGCTTCTCCGCTGTCCACACAGAGAGAAGTTGACGCGTAACGCATTCTATCCTGTTTGGTCCGGCCGTCCGATCGCAGGCGCATTTCGCGTTCTCACGCGAGTGAATTGGTTCCAAATGCGAGGAAGGACGCGGCACCTTTCCTCCCTTCTCTTCCGCAATCTTCTTTCGCATCGGTGCCATTGGCGCCAGTGGAGCTCGATAGCTTTCTGTTGCGACCTGCTGGCCGTCAAGGAGCACCCAGCCAGCCAGACGGCCTCGCCTTTACAGCAGACCTCCCAAGCCAGATGGCTACAGTTCTCGCGTTTGCGCTTTTTCTCGAGCGTTTACTGTGCACTCGAGCGGTGCTGCGTCATGCGCGCTGGGTAAGCCAAACGCTGCTCTTGCGAGCTGGCTCTCTGTGCAGGATCAAGGCGGGATCTGAGCAACGCAAGTGCCTGGGGAGAAGTGGCTGCATTTCTTTCGCGTCGGCTGTTGCTGCATCGACAATTCGACCAATCAGGAGCGCTGGCGGTGATTTTTAGCCAACCATGCAACAAGCTGACGCCTCTTCACAAAATGGCTACACAGCAGTATCTTCTGCCGCAAGATGCAGAGCTGACAAACGAGGACTCCCAACCAGCCGACAAGCAGCTCCAAAGGACCGTGCCGCCGTCGCCAGTCTTGCTGCTCTAACAACGCGTCTGCAATAGCCCGTGCTGCTTATGTAGGCGCCTCGTCCTCACTCGGCATGAAGCTCCTGCGGGCAGGACGTGGAAAGCCCCTGCAAGCGAGCCGCTTGATCATAATCTTTGAGCGGTGGACCAAACCAGCGCCACCTCTTCTTTTTTTTTTTATCTGTGCAAGGCTATTGCACTGAAGTTCGTCCCGCACAACCCAACCGCC
>JAASFQ010001080.1:0-10360 GCA_023333845.1 Globisporangium polare | reverse complement strand
GGCGAATGGTGAGTTAATGGTGATAATGCAAGTGCAGTCCGCATTTCCAGATCGTCATACTGCGCGCGCGATTGGCGAAGAGGTGATACATGCTGCTGGTGTCGGACGTCTTCGCCTGCATCCATTCATCCGATCACGTTCCGCAGCGGATTGAACTCGTTGACTGGATGGGTACGTTTGTTCTCCTTATTCAGTACGAGTATCAGCAAGCATTTCCCCAGCCAACCAAGTTAAGTTCGCCCATCGCCACGCAAAAGAGTTATCGAAGACGCACTGCGCAATCTCGATGCGTCCTTTTGCGATCGCGCCACAGAGAGCTCTCATGAGCATGTCGCTCGACCGGTCCAGCAGCCATCGCGTGATGGCAAAGTGGCGTTGCTCCACGGCAGTGGCCATCGCATGCGGCGGACACTTGGCGTCAGAGTTGTGCGCCAGCCACTGCAGTGCCTCCACGTGTCCATGCATCGCAGCCTCAACGCTGTAGCTGCTGAGCCACGTCGTGTTGGTGTGGTTGGCAGTGATCCACTCCATCACGCGCACTTCGCCCAGACGCGCGGCTGCTTCCGTCGCAGCGAACGGCAATCCATCGGGACAGTAGTTGTGCACGAGCCACTGGACGACGCCCAGGTCACCCTCTCGCTTGACTGCGCTCTCGATCGCTTTGCTGAGCACGGACATTCGGTGGAACGGGTCCGTGTCCGCTGGTTCTCGCGTCCACTTGGTCAGCAACGCGTGGTCGAGTCACTCGCTGATGCTGATCACGACATGCAGCAGAGCAGCGAGTGCCGGCGATTATCGACAGACCGCGCGCATGAGCGGCTACAGATCTGTTGCTTCAAATGAAGAATTCTGGATGCGTTGCCACACGATCCACTCAACGCAGCAAATTGGAAAACCGATGCAGCAACCGCTGTTGCTCAGCGACTCCAGAGTTGGCTAACCTCCCAGGACGTGGCGGTGCTGCGCGGTCAGTTGGGTCATCTCGACATTTTCGAAGGCAATCTCAAATCCGTGGCTGCACGTACTCTCCGCCGCGAAAGTCGCTGAGCTGCATAGAGCTGCTGGTAGAACTCGGCTCTGCGCTCCGGATGTGTCAAGGTCAACAGCGCCACGTGCTGCGCAATGTCAGTAAGCGCGCCTCGAGAGCAGTTTTCGTGGAACGAAGGCATGGTCGCGCTGCCAATGTGCGCGACTAAGAGCGCACCGAGTGGGAGAGCTCGATGGGTAGAAGCCTTCGTTGACAGCGAGAAGAGCAGCGGCTTCTTCAAATGCGCTCGAGCCGCTCGAAGAATCTGCAGGCTTTCGTCGTCGAGTGGTGGTCGTAAGCCTGTCGCCGCGGTCGGCTCTAGCGTCTTCACATCGTCAGGTAATTGTGTGCTGTCTGTCTGTGGGCCTTCCAAGGCACTTTGAATTGTGCCAGCCAGCTTTACGAAGGATCCAACTGCTTCATAGCCAATATCTCCAACCTATGAATCGTGTGTGTGTGGAAGCGTCTAAAGACTCCCGGGAATCCCTACCGACGTCGCACCACTGATCGAGCCTCTAGCCCTTCGAAGGTACCCTCGCCTTGGATCGTGCTCACGCTATCCTCCAGCACCTCAACCGTCGGTTTTGGCCCACCTCTCGCAACCATCCGCTCCACCATGATGGAACTCAGGGCGACCGTTTTGGTCAAGCAATGTCCTGTCGTTTTCGACCGAAAGGTCGTGCCCATGCTCGTTTCCCGAGGAGCAAATCGAGCTCAAACCGCAAGGCAGCGCACGCTCTCAGCTCGACAAAAGTGCACTTGCCGGTAGCACCATTGCTTGTCCTTCGGTGCGCATCCGTGAACCTCACGTGCTCGCTCTTCGGGTCTCCACCCTCCCATTTCACAATCAGTGGCAGTGCCAGCAGCGCCTCCCCCCCTCCAAGCGGAGGCCTCACTGCGTGTCCGTGATGAAGGTCGAGAACGCAGATCCCCGAGTGATCCAGACGTACGCTCGGTACACGAGCCAAGAGGCGAGAGACGGCGAGGGCAGCGCCGGAGTCCACGACAATGAAGCGCCTATCCCACTCGAAGACGCCTACGCCACGCTGCTCCACGACAGGGAGATGAAGCACGTGCTGCTGGACATTCTCTACTCCATGGTCTACTTCTCGCTCTTCGTGGCGATGCTCTTCTCGCACATCCCGGCGTCCAACACGCTCTACGAACTCGGGTACTCGGTCTCCTCGACGCTCGCGAGCTCCGGCTCCGACACGGTCACCAGTGACTCGACCATCAAGTTCACCAACATCCAGACCATCGGCGATACCTTCGACTGGCTCACCGACACCTTCGTGCCCAGCGTGTTCGTGACCGAGGACTACAACGGCGACCTCTTACAGAAGGACAAGTGGGGCCGCGTGGCGATGTTCAACAAGGTGCTCGGCGCCGTGATGTTTGAAACGAAACGAGCCATGGTCCACCCCTGTCAAGCACAGCAGTATCTCCTCGATCTCTACCCGAACTGCTACGACCCGAAGAACGTCGTGAATGACACCAAGCTCGTCAGCTTTGACACGAACGCGACCGAGGCAACTGACCTGATCAGCAAGAGCAAACTCAACGGCACCTGGCTCGACTTCTCCACGCAGAGCCTTGTTATCACGATCGTGGCGTACAATGGCGAGATCCAGGCGTACACGGTGACTGAGTTGATCTTGGAGTTCCACCAGGGCGGGTACGTCGAGCCTTCGGTGTCCACGACGCCAGCGATCGCAGACCCATATAAGAATGCAAACATCCTTGCACTCGATGTGCTCGTGGGGCTTTGCTGGCTCGCTGCCATGGTGAGGTACACGATCACAACGTTTCGCCAGCTTCGCGAGGTTCGAGCCCAGTATCGCGATTCAGTGAACCGGGCGACTTCGAGATCTGGGATTTTTCACCTTCTCTGCGTCCAGTACGAGCTCATCTCGGTGGTGCTGTTCAATTTCACGGTCAAGTACCTCGCACAGTTCCCCGTGGCGTTCTTCTACGTGCCGTGGTACCTCATCGTGTCGCTCATGACCGAGAGGACATTCCGCGACAACCTCGCTCGCCTCGTGGTCACGGGCAAGAAGTTCGACGTGAACTCGGACGAGCGCAATGGACTCATCGCCGTGACGGACTCACTCAAGAACGTCGCGAGCTGGACCATCCTGCTGCGTGCCATAGCGGTGTTCGCTGTCATTCTCCTGGGTCTGCGAATCCTGAAAAGCTTCCACGCGCATCCGCACCTCGGAGTGCTGACGCGCACGATCGCGAGCGCGCTGCACCAGTTCCGCTGGGTCTTCGTCGTGTTTATTATCGTCATCCTCACGTTCTCCGTCGCGGGCACCGTGCTCTTTGGCGACCGCGTCGAGGGCTTCTCGTCCATGGGGAAGTCGCTGGAGACGTGCATCAACATGCTCTTTGGCAGCTTCGACTACTCGACGATCCAGAACGTGTACCCGCCGGCGTCGATGCTCTTCTACTGGGCGTACATGATCATCGTGAGCCTCGTGCTGCTCAACATGATGCTCGCGATCGTCGTGGACGCGTACGTGGAAGTGAGCTCTGAGAAGAACCGTGTGCCGAAGAACACGTCGACGACTCGCGTGCTCAAGAACATCGCCTCGGACATCCTTCAGAGTCCGCTGAGCACGATGTTCAGGACTGAGAGTAGCAATGGTGGCCAGAGTCACTGGGCTACGCTGATTCACGGCAAGGCTGGGTCGCGAACGGCGACTTCTGGTGATATCCTGGCTCATTATCGAGCTTTAAGCGCAGATGAAGTGGTCTCACGAGGGATGGTCAAGCCCCATCTGCTACTGAAGCTGCTTGAAAGCTTCTGTGCAAGTGAGTCTGGCGGAAGAAAGTCAGGAGCTACGCTCAAGAACCCGAGAAGCAGTAGCTTGACCGCGAAGACGCTGCAAGACTGGTTCTCCAGTGCTCAGCTTCCAGATGTTGTAGTGAACGAGACGATGATCTTCATCCGAGAGGGAATGGGCGAGGCATCGATGCATCAGACTGATGCCCAAGACACCACCAAGCCATCTAGACGGTGGAGCAAAGCTGAAGGGACCCGCATGATGATGGAAGCCTCGTCCATCTCGGACCTCTCGAGCGTCGGGCCAGAGGATGTCAGGCTGCGAAAAGAGACTGCAGCTTCATCAAACCAACCAGATGAAGGTATCGCGAGCTTATCCGAAGTAGAGGCTAGAGACAACAACGACGACGACGTCCGGTCACAAATCGCTTTGCTGCTCAAGCAAATGGGCGACATGCAGCGGAAAATGGACCTCTTACTGAGCAAGACGTCGGAGGCATAACAGATAAATCAACGAAGAAAGCTATCGCGGTTTGGACATTACTCTTGAGTGGCAAACTCTTCAGTCGTCTTCACTATCCCTCTCGTGGTCCAGTTCGTCCATCATGTACTTGGACCTGGCATCCAGCAAGCTCTTGAACCGCGAGTAGAGTCTCGAAATGCGCTTCTTCTCAGCCTGTTCAGGTTCGAGGAACGTTGACACGAGCGAGTGTGGGTGCACCTGGGCTGCTGCTGTTGCGAGGGAGCCTGGGGTAGGTTGCCTTGAGCTAGGAGTACTCAGGTTGCTACTTCTAGACTTCGCGTGACTCTGGTGGGCTGGTATCGCTCCATGATGGAAGTGCTCCGGAGCCGATACAGTGAGGTCACCTCTCTTGTTTGCTGGGTTCACGACGATCGAGGCGCGGAACGCGGCCTTCTTGAGCTGTTGCCTCAGGGATTCCTTCCGTACTTTCGAGTCGTGGAGTTTCTGCTGCTGCTGTGTCGCGCTCGCAATGAACACATGCACTTTCTCGATGTGCAGGATCGCCTGGCCCTCTGCCTGGATGCGCACAAAGCGTCCTCGCGAGTTCGGTGGCGCGTGCCACACGATGGGCGGCATTGCCTTCTCCTCCACACAGTGGGAGCTGACACAGCTGGAGAGGATGTCGTCCAGGTCGCGGCCCACGCCCGTTTTCATGGAGACGCTGATGTGCAAAGGAAACATGCCCAGATGTCTCAGTGGCGGGTGCATCGGGCGTAGCAGCGTCTTTCGCTGGACGCCAGCTCTGCCATCGGCTGTTGTGCCACCTGAAGCAATACCGTTCCCATTGTACAGGTGGCTGATCTCTTCGCGCAGCCAGATCTTGACCGAGTGGATCACGTGGTAGTTCGCCAAGTCGACCTCCCACCACGGCTGGAGCTCCTCCCTCGTGTGTGCACACCGAATCGTGTCAGGTTGGACCGCATTTCTTGCGTCCATGCCAAAGATCGTCGACGACTGCCTCGCGCGCTTGTTTAGCGCAACGTCCTCGAGGTGGCCCTCGTCCTGCGGTGGCTGCTGAGACCACTTGTGCATGATCGAGTCGTAGATCATGCGTCCAATCTCGTCCAGTGACTGCTCCTGCTGTTGTTGTTGTTTCGTTAGGTCAGTCGCTGTGCTCTTCTGAGGGGGCTCACTCTCGAAAGCCTGCAGGGATCGCTCGTCCTCGTGCAGCAGGATCTCTTGGCACATGAGGCAGACCTGGGCTTTCGCGTACAGCGCCGATGCAGCGTAGAACTTCTTGGAGTCCTGAATGATCATCCCCCACGTCCTTCGGAGATCAAAGATGCGCTTCATGACAACGACGCCGGTCAAGTGGTTGCGCATGTACCGCCGCTCGCAGAGAGCGCACTGACCGCGCGTGGGGGCCCACATCTGCGTCTTGTGACCGTGTGGGTGCTCGTCATGCGTTCGTGTTGTACTTGACTTGTCCTTCTTCGTAGAGAGGTACGATGGCGAGGACGCTGGTCGAGCTTTCAAGCGTCCGTACTGGTCGAGTGCTGAGAATCTCATTCTACCGCCAGTGTCCACAGTATCCTCGTCTGCGATCGCCATCGGCACCGCGTTGCGTCGCTTTCCTGGCGAGTGGTTCAGCTGACTCGGACCACCTCCGCTTGGTAATGATCCGCCACCGTACGAGAGCGAACTCGCGTTCTCGAAGTGAAGCGTCTTGCCGCCGACCGTCATCTTGACCCAACCCGTGTCCTGCTGCGGGTTCACGTGCGAAGTGCTCTTGGCTGGGAGCTGAGCGCTCGACGGCCGCTTGTTTAGTGCTGTGACGTCGAGTTGAGCGACAGATGATGGTGCTGGTGACTTCCCCGTGAATGATCTGACTGCTTCTTCGCTATCAGTTTCCGCCTCGCCGAGATTTGAGCCGCGGACTCCACCAAATCTGCTTCGTGCTGGGCTTGAGCTCCTTGGAGATCTTGGCGACTCTCCTAGAGTCATCATCCCAGTCACGGTGTCACGCACTTCGGCTGGTAGGTCGCACCCCATCATCTTGTTCCTCTTGCGATCCTCACTGCCAGTGTCCACGTTTCCGAGCTGAGACGCCTCAGAGGCGCAGATGCTCTCCCCATTTGCTGCTCTCTCGACCGCTTTGTTGACACTCGCCTTGATATTCTGGCGCAGTTCTGTGATCATTTGCTGGTTCGCTTCATAGAGCTCGCCTTCACAATCCTGGTCTCGAGTCGGACTTTGTTCGTCGACATCACAGCCACAACAGCTGACAGTGCTGTCCAGATCCAGCGAGAGCTCTCGTATCCTGATCAGCTCGTCTTTGTCTTCCTTGCTCAGGTCCTCAATACCAGTCCAGGAAGTACCGAATTTCTGCTGACAGGCCGCGATTAGAGCTTTCTTCTCGTCCATGGTGTCGTTCAGATGGCCTTGGTGCACGAGCTGCAGTTCTTGTGCTATCCGCGTGAAGAAGGTGTCGTGGCGATGAGAATACGATGGTAGCGGCGCCAGTCGAAGCCTCAGAGTCGCTTCAGAGAAGTGAACCGCAATGTCTACACAGATACAATGTAAGTAGACGGAGTTACGGTGCTTCTACGATAGACAGTTGCCTACCTGGGTTGAAATCCAGCTGGAACACGGTCTGCTCGCAGCTGTAGTGGATCGCCCTCCATCGCGTCTCGTAGGTCTTGAGTAGCCAGAGTAGCTGCCTTGTGAACCTATAGGTCGAGCCAATTGATTAGCTCTCAAGTGATTAAACAACCATGATGATGAGGTATAGAATCCATATGACGTACTCGTTCTCGGGGAGTTCTGCGAGTTGTTCAGCAGCGGCTCGAGCCAGAATGCGCGCATGTCTGGCGTAAGCGGACACCGCGCGCGCGAGGCGCTCGGTCGACTCGTCCATTAGGATCAACTACAGACAGAGAGTAAGGAAGGCGTCAGACGGATGCAGTCCCAGCAGTTATAGAGACCAGCAATCACACACACCGTACAAAGTAGACTCTTGCCGAAACACGGTGAAGCGCGCACATGTGGCCCAGGACCTGCGCTTTGACTGTGATACCGCTCAGGAACTTGAGGATCGAGCCCAGCAGCTGCTGCGGGTCGCTTGAGTTTGAGAACTGGCCCAGCGCATTCTTCGCAATACGTGCCGCTCGGTTGAACAGCTGATGCGCGTCCTGCCAGGAGCCCTCAGCGATTTGCAGCAGGTTCCCGCTTTGAAGCTTCACCGCCTGCTCCACGTGGGCTTCCGCGTACAGCGCATGCATCTGAGCCATCGCTAGCAAGGTGAGCGTCAGGTCAATGGCGAGCGTGTACTGAATGCGCTGCTCGCGTCCGACCAGCCGGTCCGAGCTCAGACTCATCGAGCTAAAGCCGTAGAACAGCGGCGAGAATATGGCGAGTTGATCTATCACGACTTGAGTCGACTCGTCTTGGTGTTGTTGCTGGTACTCGTAGTGGTCTGTGTTTATGAACTGCCTGAGCGCGAGCAGGTACGGGAGGTACTTGGTAAGTAGCTCGAGCACTTGTGTGTACGTTGAGGCACTCCGACGCGTTTGATGGATCAGCGGGGTCTCCGTGAGCTTCAGTCGGATCTACGAAGCAGAATTCAGAAACCCAAGGCAAATCGCTCGATATCAGCAACAGTTCACCACTGGTGCAGAACATTAGGCTTCACGCACCTCCGTTCGAAGCTCGGCAAACTCGTTCGAGCCAAAGTGCAGCAGACTGAGCTTGAGCTAGTCACGGAATAGAGAACGCAACCTTGAGAGATGAGTTTGTATGTTCTCAGTGACTGAGGATGCTTCTGGCACACACCTCAGCCTGGAGCTCGTCATCAGCGAGCAGGTGGAAGAGCGGCAGGCGGCCGCACCACAGGCGGTGGTGCAGCCATTTCGTGGACGCCATGCGCGAGTCTTGAGATCAGAGCGATTGCTTTCAGAGAAGCAGCCTCAATGCGCGTGGCAGTCAGGTCAGCTGCGGCGGAGGACCAACCTTGCTGTCGCCATCTTTAGACTGAACGAAACGCCGCGAGCAAGTTCTTTCTTGAGACTGGCACGACGCCAGCTTGGGCTAATTTTGATGCGCAGCGAGTGTGAAACCTGAACGTCCATGCACTCCATCTGACGATTCGATTCGTCGCCATGGGGTTACTGGAAGTGCAGGACCACGCAGCTTCATTCACCAACCGAGATTTCGTTGGTGTGTGTGTGAACCTCACATCAGCTCGCCACGTAGAGCAGCAGCTCTTGGAATCGGAGCCGCCACGAATCAGAAACGGAGTGCAGCAGCCTACCACAACGGAGTGCTTCGATTAGCCCCTTGCTACCTCTCGAGTGATCTTGCGTTGCGTCCCACGAGTGCTACACCGCTTGACGCTGAGACTACCCTTGGCAGAGCGAAGTCCAGGGCACTCTGGACGACCTCGAAGTGTCTCTTGGCAGCCGTCAGGTCCATCGCTTGTGACGGAGCAGCTATCCTATAGCCACTGGCAGATTCCAAGTCGACCATGGGCGACAGCGCCGTCCATGGGTGACCCGATTCGTCTCTCGATGTTGTTCTTGTCGAGCCACTGGAGCAAGTCGAGTCGATTGTGCTTGCTAATGTACCGATAGGTGATGAACATAGTCAGCCGGCGGAGCGAGTCCGTCGCATTGAATCTGCCGATCTCTTTGCAGCAGCGGTCGTAGACGTGCTGCGCGATTTCAACGCGCCCGATCTTGATTGCACTGGCGAATGCTGCCATGAGCACGTCACTCGACTGATCTGATGGCCACAGCAAGCCTACAAAGTGGCCGCTCTTTCCGGAGTCCCACATCGACCAAGACATCGACGAGCGTGCGTGTACAGACAACCACCTGGCTTGCCTGTTCAGTACGTCAGGACTTGATCGCCCGCTGCGCCATCTCTCAAGAGCTCACTCAGCCTTCACTCCACCAGCCAGCCAGCGAGCCATCCAGTCCTTCTGAGTCATCCATCAGTCTTCTAGGCAAACTCCAGCGAGCGTTAAAAAAGAAGACGTGGAGTGCCTCGCAATTCCTTGAAGCACTCAGCTTCCTCGTCCTCCTCTCTCCTGCTGCTCCTGTGTGCGCCCGTGGATTCAGCACAAATACGATGGAGCTATTGGGAAGCACTTGGTTGACGAGCGAGCGGTTGAGAAACGGATGACGTGCGGTTGGACACTCCGAATGACCTGTCGAGTGCGCCTGCTGGGAGTGCGTGGACCATCTTAGCTGTGAAACGAATGGAGTTGGAGCCGCCTGACTGAAACTCTCGTCGTCATTTCGAAATCAGCAAGACAAGGAGCTGGAGGCCAACTGGCGGACGCAAGCGCTATTGACGCCATGGACGTCGAGAGCGCTAGCGCGCAGCAGACGCAGAAGCATCCAGCAAGCGTCGCTGTAGCGACCGAAAAGAGGCAAGCGGTGAAAAAGCCAATCGAGCCAATCCCACTCAAGGACGCCTACGCCACGCTGCTCCACGACAGGGAAATGAAGCACGCGCTCCTCGACATCGTCTACACCACTGCGTACTTTTCGTTCTTCGTCTATGCAGTCTTCACGAAGATTTCAGCAGCTAACGGTCTGTACGAGCTCGGGTACTCGGTCTCCTCGACGCTCGCGAGCTCCGGCTCCGACACGATTACGTCCAACTCAACCATGAAGTTCATCAACATCCAGACCATCAGCGACACGTTCGGCTGGCTCACCGACACCTTCGCACCCAGCGTGTTCGTGCCTCCAAGCATCTCGCTGTCAAGTCCGCCGCAGCAAGCGTGACATCTTGACTCGTGGGAAGAACCCGACCTCTCCAACGATGACCGGCGATTGTGATGGCATTCTGGTAAAGCATCGCGCGATGAGTATTAAAGACGTGGTGTGGAGAGGGAAGATCCGACCCCAGCTGCTGCTCAATGTCTTGGAGTTCCTGTGCCGAGAGCGACACGTCGATAGCGACATGAAGGAGGCGGAGGCGGACGACGACGATATGATTGGAGGCTTCACGAACTTCTCTACTGGCGGCGTCAGCAAGAGCAATGCAAAGTCGGCTGGAGACCAGGTGGGAGATGATG
>JAASFQ010000108.1:0-45241 GCA_023333845.1 Globisporangium polare | reverse complement strand
CCCCCCCCCCCCCCCCCTAGGGTAAATACATCATCCAATTCATTTCTTCATCCATCCTATCTATCGCCTACCTATCTGCCTATCCTTCGAATATGTCACGGCTCTTTCAGTGCTGCTGCTTCCGCAATACGAATGAGGTTGGTCTCGTGGCAAATGCTGACAAATCCGATCAAGTGCGCGAAGAAATCGTCGCCCAGCGTGCTGCAGATCATCGTCGAATCAAGCAAAGTGAGAGAGTGAAAACCTCATTCCTTAGAGACTCCACACACCGCACAGTCACGAAAGTACGCACCTCAAGAACGCTTCGATGTTGTTGTGCCCCGCATCCGTCACCCAGAGGGGCTTGTATCGCCATTCCTGCCTGCACATCTCGAAGAGCCCTTCGCCGTGCCAGAACGGGACTACTTCGTCGCGCGTGCCATGGATGATCGTCACGGGTGACTCGACTTCTTCAATCAGGTCGATGTTGCAGAACAGGTCGCCCGGGATAGTGAATCGGAAATTGAACGCGACGCGGAAGATCGACAGCAGCGGGCTCTGCAAGACCACGCCCGCCACCGGTTGCTTCAAGCGCGACTGCTTCGCCGCGAGGTGAGTCGTCGGACCCGAGCCCAGCGAGCGTCCGTACCTGAGGAGAACCAAAAGCGCAACACAGAATCGCTGTAATGAGCACACAAAGCCACTCCAGTCCAGTAGAGTCCCAGCAAAGCGCTCGCATGCAAAACCTACAAGATGACCCTGCTCGGTGGGATCTTCTTTACGTTCACGAGGTACGTGAACGCGGCTTCAATATCCGCATAGCAGGCTTCTTCGCTCGGCTCGCCCTCGCTGATGCCGTACCCGGAGTAGTCATACGCCATCACGTTGACCTGCAGTCAGTCATATTGAGCCAAAGTGAGCGCTCCGTTTGATGAAGCGGATTCAACGCAGAGAAATGCCATTGTCACGTACGTTGAGCCGCCGGCTCACTTCTCGGAACCAGTCGTAAATCATGCCCAAATCTGCAAAATGGGCGTGGTGACGAGCGTTAAAGTGTGAAGGTGCTTAGAGTATGAGCATGCGCTTCACCGCAGTACCTTCCGCGTTTCCATGCGAGAACAGCAGCGTGTACTGCGCGTTGCTGCAATGGCACCATATGCAAGAGAGAAAAGCTGTCAGATGTGTGTCGCCCAGTATACAAACCATGATGCAGACACGCCCCAAAGCATTCGGCAGCAACGAACTCACTCTTGCGGGATGTAGAACGCAGGTATCCGGTTGTACATGGACGTCGCCAGGAAGAAGTAGCGCCGCGTGAAGCCGTACGTCGTCGGCGGGGGCTGGAACACGAGCGCCGAGACCATCGCACCCATGCTGCTCTTTCTCAGCAGATAGACGAGCGAAGAGATCCGATCTGCTTCGGCGTCAGCAGCACTGACTGGAGACGCACGTAGACACGCGAGCAGCACACGTCCTCACAGCACTTGTACGCCTTTGTGTACACGCTCTTATCGCGCACGTTCTGCAGACACCCGGAGTGCACCGCCGCCGCACAGGTCGATCGATCGATCGATCAGCCGCTTTCTGTGATGGATTTGGCAATGAGCCCTTCAAGCTGAACGAAACAGCTTTAGAAATTGTTTCCTTTTTTTGTGCCAAGTTGCTTCGAAAGGAACTGACCTGTTATAATATACCCTTGCTAAACCGATTCCAATCTTTACCATTTTAAATTGGCTAGAGTCAGCTCAGAGCCTGCCACTATACATATTTTGAATATGCTCAAATTTATCCCCAAATGTTGTCTGCCGTTTCGCGAAATTCTAAAACAACATGATTCTGAAGAAGCTCTGGTGTCATCATTGAATGCGGTGCCGCGACGTCGTCCACATGCTCCCTGACCTAAAGCCATTCTCCGATACACATGCCATCAACCTATCTACCTTCAGTCTACAACACTGGTACGAAGTACATATCTACGACCTCCTTCTGCTCACTAATGGCAGATCTACTGCTTGCGCTGGCTGAATGAAGACACCTTGAGGCGGATCGAAGCGTGGCCGACCCCTCGGAGATCGTCAACCATCGCGATCTTCTCGCGCTGCTCGTCCTCGTCCACTGGGATGCCCTCCTTGCGCAGCAGGTTGGAGAAGCTGCCCTGCTTCACGGGAGTGAGGTCGGGCTGCGGCATGTCGACCTGAAGGTGCTGCTGCTGCTCGTGACTGGGTCTGCCCTGAAACACGACAATGCTGTTGTTTCCCGAATCGTTCGCTTGCTCTTGCTGGGATTGCGACTGCAATGCCAAGCGCTTCATGTACTCGTGGTCGGCCTGGTCAAAGTCACTCCACACGGGAGAGAGACTCTGGCGGCGCAGACGCATAGCGCGGCGCGAACGGCGGTGCCGCTGCTTCCTGAGCGTCTTGCGCAGCAGCGCGACCACCGGAGACGCGTTCGCGACGTCGATCCAGTGCTTCGTCCAGTCGCACACGTCCTTCAAGACCGTGCAGTGCTCCAGCAGCATGTCCTTCCAGCTGAGGCTCCTCTTGCGAGAAGCAAGATACAGCCTCTCCATCAACTGCAGCTCCTGCTTCTTCCTAGCTTGCTTTCTGTGTGGTACATGAAAACAGGTAAAACAAAAGCTGTCAGTACGAGCTTGACAGTATAACCGAAAGCAAATGCTCGCATACCGCTTCTCCACTTCACCACCAGTCGAAAACACGAATCCCGACGTCATCTTGCGCGATTCTGATCACACACAAATGCATCCATCACGTTAGCTTCCAAGTCCACAAGAGACGCGCAAGACCCAACCGCTACATTCTTACCAGCAAGCGCCTTCCTCGATTTCGGCTTGCGCGGGATCTTGGTGAACGGCGAGAAGGTCACGCGTCGGTCGCCAGGAGTCAGAAAGATCTCGTCGGATCGCTTGCGCTCGCGCGAGGACGCAGTCGAAGTCGCTGAAGCCGTCGGCGGCTCTGCGGAGCTGCTCAAGCTGTTCATGATGCTCATGCCGCTAAAGGTGCTGCCACTGCTGCTGGCTGTGGTGCCAGGAGAGCTGCTGTTCACACTGCTGCTGCTGCTCCTGCGACTGCTGCGGCTGCTCGAGGAGCTATAATTGGTGTAGTGGAAGCTCTGGCTGTAGCTCTTGTACTTGCTGGCCGCGAGAAACCGCGTGCGGCTGCCGGTCTTGGTCGCGGTCTTGAGGATCGGGCGCACGGGCGGGCTCGGGTCCATTTTCGTCGTCGTCGCCGTTCGCCTGCAGCTTCGCTCTGAAACCCCTCGCTGTCTCTTCTTCTTGCCTTCCGCTCTGTATTGCCTGCTGCAAATTCAATTCATTTGCGCGAGCAAATTCAGCAAGCAAGCAAAACAAAGCGTCTCGTCCAGTCTCAACGCCTTTTCCGGCAGCAATGGAATCTCTACACGAAATGCACTCCCAGCTTTCTAATGGTACGCTGTACCACTATTTACGGTATAGTGTTCCGGCTGCACTTTCCCCTCACCCCCTCCATTGCAATCTTGAAGCGACACCCGCAACGAACGCCATTTCCGCATTCTGGAAAGGAGCGCACGAGTATCGCTGAAGACGAGGAGAGAAAGAGTCGCTCACTGGTGTGTAAGGCGGAGAAGATAAGCTGGGAAGCTTGGGAGGTGAATCGCGATGGCCATGTGGACTTGGCTGGTGGTCGCCGTCCTGCTCACTGCGTTTGGTTCCAAGGTACGCCGCGTTCTCTCAGCAAGCTCTGTGAACTCATCATGGCCACTACGACCAACGAAATTGTTCCTGATCTGTTGTTACGGTGAATTGCTAGATTGGCGGAGCGCTCTCGCGCGTCGTGCTCGTGCTGCTTACGAAAGGTGCGTGTTTGTGTCGCGAGCGCATCACTTGTGGTTGCTGAGCGACATGCTTCAATTGCATTTGCACTGACATGTATGTGGTTGCCGGTCATTTTGTGCAGGTGGCTTGCTGTCGAATATCCGTGTCGATGATGCAGTGAAAGTCACGATCACGGTGCGCGAGATCAGGTTCTCGTTCTGGAAGTGTGTGTGGGGGTTTCTCCGTGCGCCGACCCAAACGCACTTGCTCTGCGTTGAGGTCTCGGGTGTGCACGTACTTGTCATGCTCGAGAAACCTCAATCGACCAAGCTGCCAGCAAGGGAAAGAACCCAAGGCGATTCTTTTACACGACTGGCGGCGGCCCTGGATCTCGACCTAAGCCTCAAGAACCTCCGGCACGCAATGTGGTCTCCGATTCGCGCGTGGATCCATCGGCTGAACTTCCTGTGCTACTTCGTCCATCTGGTGACTGTGAGCGTGACTTTTATATCCGTTGACGTGGTCGATGGAGAAGCCGCCTCACAGAGTGCGGTCCTTTCAATCAAGGTGAGAGATCTCGTGGTCGCTTCGTTATTCTCTCTGTGTTCTGTCATGGCTGTGTCTAAGAGGCTTTTTAACCACTATTGTATGCCATCAGCATGGCAGTGTGTACGCTTATGCGGGCTACAACTCCAAAGCTGAAGAACTGCTGTGCGCAGTGAAAGTTTCACACGAGAGAACTGTGCAGATCGAGATTCCGAGTGTTGAAGGCGTGATTGCAGTTGGTTTGACAGAAGCCCGAGTCTGGATTCCAGTGTCGCGAGACATTAGCGATCATCGTGCGCCAATCCCAACCTCGTGCTTCGTGTCGTGCGATGTCATCACCGGACAAGCTGATTTCCGTCGCTGTGTGCGTCTCGCCTGCAAACAAGACGAGCGCCATCCTGAGGCTGAGAGCATCGAGTTTGGCGCGACCAGTCCCGACGAAATTCGCAGGTGGGGCTTGCTCCTCCTTCGCTTGGTTACCGCAATACCAGATGACATTAGCTTCATCGTTCACCAAATGGAGCTCAAGCTTCTGAGCAAATCGCAAGCAACTCCTGAAGACAAAGAACTCGTCTGCACTTTGAACAAACTCGATGTGCGCGTGGTGGACTCAAGAAATCGACTCCTCAGCTGCTCTACCAAGGCTGAAGATGTGTCTCAGACAGAAAAGCGGAAGCTGTCTCTGGAACTTGGTGCGTTGTGTCTTGGTATTCAAGCCGAACACCAAGAAAGTCTGCCGCTGCCATTGCTGAAGCTTGACATGCTGAAATGCGATCTCGAAGCCAAGCTTGAAAGTGTTCCTCTGTCGGAAAGCCCAGATGACGAGTTCATGAACCTAGCAGAAGCGTCTTCGATGCTGTCGTGCTACTCAAGGATAAGCGGCGAATCCAAGGGTCTTCAGATTGCAGTCTCCGCAGATCTTCACCCCTGGGTGTCATGCGCTCAAGCTGAAATCGCACACGCAAAGATTGGGTCAGCTAGTGCAACAGCACAAGAAAGTTCCGGTGAATCGACCAACGTCAGCTCGGTCTGTGATTCCATTGCAATCGAGATGGAAGTTCAGTTCAAGGTGCTGCAAACAGAAGTCTTCTTCGAGTCACTGGACAAGAAATGCGTCATTCTTCCAGCAGGGATACCAAGCATACAAGCCACAGTGGAAGAAGTGAACATCTTTTCCCATCCGTTCGTGGGGGAGCAGACGCTTGGTGTTCGCTCGAAAGCTGACATCCAGTGCTCAAGATTGAAGATCCTGCACTGCATGAGCGACAAATCGACGAAGACGTGCTTCATCTCGCTGGACTTCACGCGATTTTTTGTGGAGCCAGTATCGCTGATGAATGCGAACCAGAGCCCCGCTGACGTCGAGATGGAGGCAGAGTGGCTTGAAGTGAAGTGGACACCGGAAGCCTTGCACTCGATTGGCGGTATGCTGGAGTTGGCTGTTTTTGTCGCATCGCCATTCTTGCAAGAAAGCACGACCGATTCTGCGAGCTTCGGTGAAGATTGGGACGTGAATGCAAAGAAAAGTATCCAACCACGCAAGACCATCGAAGACGTGAGCGCCGACAAACTCTCGGACTCGGAGTCGGTGAAATTTCGGTGCACCGTCAAGCGAGCTCTCGTGCTGTTCGCCTACACTTTTGACGAGCAAAGGCATATTGACTACGTGACGGTCGACGCGCTCACGATGAGCGTCGAAGAAACGACGGAGCGATTCCGAATATCGATTTTGCAGACAAAGGTGTACCACGTCGAGCCAGACAAGGACATGTCGTTCACAAGCCCAACTTTCGCCAACCAACGACCCCCGCGCCGCACGTCATCGAGCATTTTTGTCAAGCGCCCCCCAGTCGACCGAGCGGCAACTTCGCCTCGCAAACAAGCGCGCTCATCGCCAAGGCGTCAAGGAGGTGCAGCTGACAACATGAAGGCCAGTCTGCCCTACTTCACAGTCCAGTGCTTTGCCCTCGAGGAGAACAAGCTTCCAAGGTGTCCCAAGACGGTGGTCGACATCTACGTCGACAATGTCAAGTGCGATTGGAGCATCTCAGCGCAGGTGCGCGTCATGGAGTTGGTCCGAAGAATCACTTACTCTACGTGGGAGATGCTGTACATCGCTCGACGAGGCTACGCGAGCTACTGCACGTCACGAAACAGCAAGTACAATCGACCAGGAGGAATCAATCCACCGATGGACGATGCTGCCGAGTATGAGCGATGCGCAAACCTGCTTCACAAGTTGGTTAGCGGTACTGGGGACACGCTCAACCGCCTCTATGCGACGAACGTCACATTGAATGCAAGATTTTCCAGCGAAACGCAAGTGCAACTGCGAATTGGACTATTTGGCGGAGATGACATGCCGGACTTGTGGACATTCCGCGACATCGCTGTCCAGTTCAACTCGCTCACTATGCTTTTTGTCGGCGCTGTGAGCGTTCGCCACACCGTTTGCAAGAGAGAAGACTACGTCTTCGGCGAGTTTGAGGAAATGCTGCAGCTTCGGAAAGTAGCGTGCAGAAAAGCAAGTTCTACTCAGTCACGAGAAGATGGAATGCTGATTGGAGTCGAAGGGATTCGAGTTCGGCTCGCAACGGACATGGCGTTTCTACAGCACATCGCCATCGTTCAAGACGCAGTATCCCCATACCTGCAGTCGTTGACGACCACGATGGCTTCGTCTTGGCGGCCCCAAGATGACATCTTTTATCAGTACTTCCTGAGAAATCCAGTCACTCCAGCACTCATGAGAATATGGCTCTCAATCGAGAATCTTGTACTCGAGTGCCAAGATGTACATCTCGAGAGTTGGCTGGAGCGGATGTATCCGCTATGGCTAGAAGAGCTCCAAGAGCAGGAGCTGAGAGCGCAGGTGCTGGAAGAGCAAGTGGCGACCCTCAAACTGACAAACGCGGACTTGCTGTGCGACGACGCGTATCAAGAGATGAAGGCGCTGCTTGTGGAGAAAAACTCGAAGATCTACTTTCAAAGAGTGAAGAAGCTTCAAACGAAGTACCAGCAGAATCGCGAAACAGAGGCAGAAGCAAGTGGGACGCTGTGCTGCGTCCGGATCGAACACATCTCCACAAATGTCTCGTTCGAAAACGACAAGAGAGAGACTGTGAAGCTCATGTACGCACTTGATGAAGCGACCGAGTCGGTGGCGAAGATCTTTGCAAGGTACAGCCGAGACTATTCACGATTTTCTCCTGCGTTCGATCTCCTCGAGGGCGTCAACTTGAACGTGGTGGCCGAAGATTTGTCGATGCGGTTAAGAAACTTCTCCACTCCGTTGCTCGTGTGCAACAGAATTGCGCTCTCAGGGGACGTCATTGTCGTGGCTCCACGCTGCGCAATGGTGAAGGGCGATACGGAAATGCAGAGCCTTTCATCTCGGCTGAGGAGCTTCGTGAACCTGTCGATGGACGTAGCGAATCCGACCGCTTTCTTCAGCCCAAGCTATTTGTACACTTTCGACGAGATTGCTGGACTGGTTCAAGAGCTACTCCCGTTCATGATCCTAGATGTCGACAAGCAGTGCGGAACACCTGGATGGGACATCGCAAGGAGATTACTGCACGGCAAGGTCGGGGTATCGGTGCAAGGTGCAGCGGTGCGACTGCTGTGCTGCTCAACTTCTTTTGAAGTCAGCGAATACTTGGAAGTTGGGCTCCAGCGGTTGCAATTGGACTACTCGTACGGAAAGACCAGCATGAATCTTCATCGGTTGACCGCCAAAATCGATCCCGGTGCACTCTCAAACATCGCTGAGTTCAGCAATATCAACCTGGAGATCTGGACAAAGTGGTCAAGCAGGGGAGGCAACAGTGCGATCCACTTCGGCTTTCCAATCGAGTTTTCTGCGGAAGAGAGTGACGATAAAATGAGCGACACAGTGATTCTAGATGCTTGGGCGTCACGAGCGCTCAAGCTCGACCAGCTTCAGCCACAGACGCTTCTGGCAGATCACCCACTGAAGTACTACGAAGCGACCGGGCTCTCCGTCTTCATTCGAGGCAGGATCGGCCCTGAGGAAGCAAGCATCGGATCACCAATCAGATCCAGTGATGCGCGGTCAAAGCATGACATAGCGAGTCGAACGGCGCTTGTTTTGTACACGAAGCACGTCGAGTGGCTGATCCGGTTTGCTTCGCTCTATCTCAAGCTGCCCCAATACGCGTTCCCTCGTCGCGGAAGAAGAAGAAGACAACTGTCATCGCTGTCGCCGCTGACCTCGAAAGTCTTGCCTCCGAGCATCCTGAGCATTTTCAAGGGACTCTCTGTCGAAGAGTTCACGATTGTGGGGCTCGACTTGGCTCTGTATCACAGTGAGAAGCACCCGATCGGCATTCGTGCGTTCATCAACGAGCAAATCGCGATGTCTGGTGCCATCTTAGCATCAACACACGAGTTGTTCCAAGCCGCTCCCACGAATGCAAAGAAGCAAAACAAGGCTCGTCGACTTCGTGTGCCGTTCAACGACCAGGTCTGGATTGTGCATGATGTCACAGTGGCAGTCCAAGATATTCAAGTTCGGATCTGCACACCGCAATCTGGAAGTCGAGGCGAATCACTCGTTTCAGTGAAGCACATGGCGCTGAAAGTCGGTGGCGGCGCAGAGACCATCCCTACACATGACAACTCGGTAGCGCTATCTCCAGAATCGGCTCCAAGTCCAGCCGGAGAGGGGCGCGCTGAGTCATTCGGTAGCAGCGCTGAAACGAGAGGTCGATCAAAGAAGAGCATCCTGGATCACTTTTCGATCGCTCAGTACAACCCGTACTGCTTTCGAGACACCGACCACGACGCGAAAGCTGGTAGCGCTTCCATGGAGCCTGACGAGAACGATGAGAAGAGCTACCAGGCGACTTTCGTTGAAGAATTCCGGAGACTGGGCTTTCTCATGGGGTTGTCCGCTCGTGAGGCTCGAATTCTGGTAACACTCGGTGCAGTCGAAGCGCTGGTCGACATTGTCGAAAACTGGATCCGCATTGTCACTGTTTGCGTACCTGAGCTTCTCGGGGGACTAGACGATAAGACACCGGAAGACGAAAAGCTGGCATTGCTCGCCACAAATGAAGGTATGGGCTGCAAGTTCTCCCCCTTACCTCTCAGTTGGAATGGTGCAACATTGACACTTTGCTCTCCTGTTTTGTACCTTGTTGTAGACTCCAGTCCGAAGAAGATTACATCGCTCACCGAAGACCCGAAGTTCGGTGCGATCTTCTACGAAAGCGTGGTTCGTGACAAATCCGGGAGCTTTGGAAAGCGATTTTCGCCACCAAGCTTCCTCGTTTCTGGCGATGCAATAGAGAGCTCGAGTTCTTTGCTATCTGAGAGCGGAACCAGCAGCAGTCAGACAAGTGGACAAACTCAAGCTACACCCAATGGTGCCAACATCGTCGAGTCCTTCTTCATGGTGAAATTCATGGACTGCCAAATTAGTGTACAAGATCATCTCCACAAGGTAAGCTATGTCTCCTCGTTTTGTGACGGGTCGACAATCTCATTTCTGACCTTGTTGATTGTGATTTGTCTGGATGAGCAGGGATCGATGCTCCTTGCTTTGAATTGCGGCAGTTTGAAGGATTCCATCTCATCTGATTCGTGCCACGAGCTTGTGGATCTGAAAGTCGATGGTTTGCAGCTGTTCACCGCTCCACTGGACATTGACGTCAAGTCGAGGATCATTTGGCTTAAAACGCTTCCAGATGGATCGTACTGCCCCAGTTCGTACGGGTTGCTGAAGCAAGTGATCGCCCCCATCCCGACCAAGGTTGTGATTTGGGTCGACCGCAACGTCACAATCTCAAACAAGATCGACCTTCAGATTCCAACAATCCAAGTGGGGCTTAACGTCATGTCAAAGGATATCCTGCAAAACCTAGCGCTGGCGTTGACGACACTGATCAATGCGAAGATCGCGGAGAAGAAAGGCCCGGACTACTCCAGAATGCTTCAACGTGCGCGTGTCGGAGAGAATTCGGACTCGCGTTCGATCCAGAACCTCAGAGCGCTGAAAAAGCAGCTCAAGTGGAGAATCGCCGACCTACGGTGGCATCAGACGTGTCGCTGGAGCTACTACGTGAGTGAACGAGCAAACGTTGCATTCACTGCTGCTGAAAACAATTACAGCCTCGCGTTCGAGATGGAAACGTCGCCGCTGTTTCATCGAAGGAAGGTGTCGTCCGCTTCCGTGTCCTCACTGGGCACGAACATGACCATGTCAGGCTCAGGCAACACGCACGCAGATGTCGAACAGCACACCGACGAATTGCAGCGGCTAACCCGAGAGTACGAGTCCATCTCTGAGGTGTTGCGTAATTTGGTGCAACTGGAACAGAAGAAACTGCAGCCGCTGCCAAACGTGGAGATGGATTTCCACCTCCAGAGCGCCTCGCTCACACTCAGCGGCGCCAATATGGACATCGTTCGCGTGAGCATGAGCAGCCTCCGCTTCAAGATGAAGCAGTTCGAAGACCAGTCTGGTTCGTTCACCCTGACATTACAGGATTTGTCGGCACAGAATCTGTGTCCGGGTACCCCCTACCCAGATCTGCTTCAGTCGTCATCGACCTCGAACACGTGGGGAGGAGGGAACGCTTTCCTTCGAGTCGATGCCGAGATCGCTGCGCCGGTTGGTGGGATCACTGTCGTCAAGCACTTTGAGGTGAACGTCCATCCTATTCAGGTGTGCATCACCCAGGAGGTGATCCTGCACTTGGTCGCCTTCTTCACTTCATCTGGTGCGTCAAGCAGTACACAAGAAGAGAAGCGCGATGAAGTGCGATCGAAATTCCTTCAAGCGCGACCAGTCGGCTCCTCCAGCGATGGACGCGTTGGCTCAGCGCTGAAGAAAGCTGTCAAGGTGGCAGGTAAAGCTGCGAACCCGCTCGGTCTGGGCAAAACGCACAGGGACGACGACCGTGACGCCAACAGAAGAGCGAGATCGTTCACGATGATCCAGGAAGAAGCGTCAGCGTGGGTCTCGAAAGCGACCGCCAACCACGCGAACGAGACGCAGCTGCTGCTAGGCAGCGAAGACGATCTTCCGCACGGCACAGACCAGGCAAACGACGCAGCAGCCGAGCGCGAGATCAGCGAGATGAAAGAGCGCGCGAAGACCAACATCCTGTTCAAGCGCATCCGCATCGGCACGGTCGAGGTCGTCGTGACGTACAAGAACAAGAAGAGCCACCACCACAACCACCAGCCGCTCGAGGACATGCGCGGCTTCGAGGTCAAGGTGCACGCGCTCGTGTACTGCGACAAGACGTGCTCGATGATCGATCTGCTGCTGCGCATCCGCCGCGACGTCATCCTCGATGTTCTCTCGCAGGTGGGGCGCAACTTCACCAACATCGCCAACTTCTTGCGCGACCAGGTGGACCTCACGCGCTGGGGTCAGTTCGACGCGCTTGCACCGCTGAAGACGCTGTCGACCACCGTCACTTCGCTCGCGAATACAGCGTCTCAGAGCTCGTCTGTCGTCCCGGCGTCTTCGATCCCGACTGTGAAGCCAGTTGAGGTGACCGCACGTATAAGAGCCTCGACAACGCCGACGAGCTCGCAGGATTCAGCGCAGAAATTCCAGCTGGAGCTTCCAGAGACCCACCGCTCGCTGCGCAAGAAGCACACAGCGTCGAACCTGCGTCCGGTCGAAGCTGTTCATCGCGGAGTGCCAAACTCGAATCCGTCACCTGCGCCATCACCTCGAAAAGTGGAGAATCCGGATCAGCCAGCCGAGTCTGACGGCTACCATCACCACCGCAGTACGGCTGGCAAAGCCAAGAGCGCGTTCGTGCACCTGTTCACCAAGAAGAAATCCGGGAACTCGTCGCCTTCGAAACCAGACGATCGACCTCGAGCAGCGACGGCAGCAGCAGCATCGGACGAAAACGCCAGCAAATCGCAACAAGCCGATGCGACTGCCTCAAAAGCGTGAGCAGAGATGTGAAAGCCGTCTATCTCTATTATTCATCGTCAAGAGCGAGCAAACACGTGCGCCTTGATGTCTGTGACGTAGCTCATGCTATAGCTCCCGCGCCGCCGCAGCTCCCGTCGGAAAGATGTTGGCGCGTGATCACGCAGCTCAGCGCTCTTCGCCTCCTGATAACAGCCACCAAGAACAGACACGTACAGTTAGCAACCACAACATCAAGCAGTAAGATCAGCGGTGCGTTCGAATGAAGGCGCACTTTTCGAGCGATCCAGTCGAGCGGCAGCAGGAACACGAGCAGGTAGAGCGCGATGAGCACGAGGAAAATGGCCGCAATCGCCAGCTGCAACAGCCATCATCCACATCACACA
The DNA here is from genome assembly GCA_023333845.1 of Globisporangium polare. Lineage (NCBI taxonomy): Eukaryota > Oomycota > Peronosporomycetes > Pythiales > Pythiaceae > Globisporangium > Globisporangium polare. The sequence goes on along the minus strand of JAASFQ010000108.1, from coordinate 32,595 downwards.
AGCCTCTGTATTAGACACCTGCAGTCGTACACGTCGTTACAGCCATGAATCACATCCATGCACATTACCTTCCTGACAGTGGACAATGCGCAGATTTCGTCCACGAGCTGCGCCGCGATCGGGAGGAACTGCACTCTTCCGAGGAGAAAGCCGATCGCGAGCAGCGAGACGTTCGGCAGCAGCGACGTGCCTGCCTCTGCGCCCATTGCGTGCCACTCTGGTAGTCGTCTATTGACGGCGGCGTGCGCGAAGACACTGCTTTGTCTTCTTCGCGAGGCCGCGTGCGGTGCTGCGCTCGCTATTCCTGCCACGCTCTCGCGCTATTTGTTTGTTTGTTTCTTTTTTTGACAACGTCAGCACGACTGACGTTGAAGCTTTTGTCTTGATTAAATGATGGCTATTTCTCTGTGAGCATGGTTGTTTGTATGGCGAAACACCTTCTTCAGCTCCGATAACGCCTGCTCCAAAAAGGACGTTATTTTGGCCATATTCCAGCGTTGTTGTATGTGGGTCACACAAACTTCCGAGCGCATTCACGGCCAGTCAATTCGTTGGGCGTGAGCTCTTTGCGCTCCTCTTCCTCCTCGTCTCGCGCGGATGTTGCGCCGCCTGCCAACATGCGAGCACTTTTCAAACCGAAAGTTCAAACCAAGCATCATGGCTCCTGTCGCTGCTGCCCCGAAAGTGTACGTCCGCGTCTCCTCCTCCTCCTGAGCAGCCAGCCAACCAGCCGGTCGACCGTCCTGCACCGAGTCGCAAAGCCACCGCTCCCCCCAGCTTCCTCCTCGCCTCGTGCAACGTCGCCGCCTCTGTCATAGCAACGCTATCATGACACGCGCCATCCGACCGTGACGACACGAGAGTGAAGACCACGAAGAGTTCCTGAACGCACCGACAGCTCCGAGACAGGATGACCCGCGCTTGCGCCTTCGTCTTCGTCCTCGGCTCGTCGTCTGCAGTCAAGAGCTCCACGCGTCGCGACGTGCTACCAATCGCGCTTCGGATAGACCTATTCATGGGTTGTCGCCTGCGTCCTCTCGCCACTGTGCCTGCCTAGCTGCCGCTGCTCTTCGTGTGTGTGCGTGTGTGGATGGAGATCATCTCGCGCGTGCGTGCGTCGGTAGATGCAGCGGCGCCTCGTGGGTCTGCGGTGCATGTCGTACGGTCGGAAATGAGAGTAAAGAAACCAAGTCCCCGCTGCCGCCGCTGCTCCTGCTTCTGTCGTTTCGTCGGCGAATTTCGGTTCTGCTGGTGATCGCGTCGAGCAAGCTGACCAAGCGAGCGCGTGTATGCGTGTGGGCGATACCGTTTCTCTTCTCTTCAAATCGATGTGGGAGGTCAGAGTCGGTCGCCATTGCCTCCCCCGTGTGGGTGGTGGTCTCCGGTCTCTTTCTTCTTAAATCTCCACTTGTGCGCCGTGTACGTGCGCAACATCTCGGAGGACTTGGTGCGTGTGGCGACAACCGACTGACTGTCGGAAGTCTCCACTCCACTCAAATGCAATCATGACGGGTGTATCGGAAGCCGACTGCACGTCGCGCCACGTGGCTTGGTTCTCCCTTCCTCTCGGTCGTCGGCTTGTCGGTTGCTAGCGACGACGAGAGGGAGAGAGCTGGCCTGGTTGCGCCTGCGACTCGTGTGCTGCGATTGTCGGTCCCTTCCGATATTCACTGTGCACCCCGTCCTAACCTGTGATGTATGCTATTGTATAACAGTCTTGTCCCTGAGTCGATCCTCAAGAAGCGTCGCACCGTCGAGCAGGTGAAGGAGAAGCGCGCTGCCAAGGCCGTCGCGGAGAAGACTCACCGCAAGAAGGTCCGTCAGATCGCCTTCAAGTCGGCCGAGAAGTACGTGAAGGAGTACCGCCAGGTAAGCGACTCGACCCTGTTGTTGTCTGTTGGGCTGAAATGAATGGGTTCACTGGTTTTCTGACACCTTCTGTTTCCCAACCCTTACCAGATCGAGAAGCAGAACGTGCTCCTGCGCCGCCAGGCCAAGTCCACGGGCAACTTCTTCGTGCCAGCCGAGGCCAAGCTCGCGTTCGTGATCCGTATCCGCGGTATCATTGGCGTGTCGCCGAAGGTGCGCAAGATCCTGCAGCTCTTCCGTCTGCGCCAGATCCAGAACGGCGTGTTCGTGAAGCTCAACAAGGCGACCATCAACATGCTGCGTCTCGTCGAGCCTTTCATCACGTACGGCTTCCCGAACCTCAAGTCGACCCGCGAGCTGATCTACAAGCGCGGATTCGGCAAGGTCCGCGGCCAGCGCATCCCGCTCACGGACAACTCGATCATCGAGAAGTCGCTCGGCCACGTCGGCATCATCTGTATCGAGGACCTCATCCACGAGGTCTTCACGGTCGGCCCGCACTTCAAGCAGGCGTCCAACTTCCTTTGGCCATTCCAGCTCTCGTCCCCGAACGGCGGCTACACCAAGAAGCTTCTCCACTTCGCTGAGGGCGGTGACGCCGGCAACCGCGGCGACGAGATCAACAAGTTCATCAAGCAGGTCCTGTAAGCAATGCGCTTTTGGATCCTACCTTCTGGTCTTGTAGCCTCTTGTCGAGAGAGAGAGAGAGAACTTGCAACAACCTTTTCTAACAGCTTCGGTTTGAAATACAAAATGTGTGCTTTGCGCTCATAACCAACCAGCCACCTTCCTGTTGCTTTCCTGTACGTGTTCTTGCTGTCGTACATCACGACTCTGGCTTGTACGCACGAACACGCGCCTACTTCGGCTGCGGGCGGCGGCGGTCTCGGACGCTGGCGGACGACGGCGGTGTGGTCGGGAAGGGTGTGGCCATTGTAAGCTTGGCCACGGGCGCCTTGGAGCGCCGCGCGTGGCATTTCTCGCACTGGCAGTTGCGCTGGTGGATCGCGATCTTCATGCGCTTCTTGGCCTCGGCGATGCCCAAGTAGTTCTCCTTCATGTCGCTCAGCTGGTCCTGCGTGCGCGCGGCCGCCCAGACGCGCACCTCTGTCATCTCGTACGCTGAGAGCTGCCAGCCCAAGTGCAGGTACGACAGCGCGCCGTCCGTGAACGAGGCTGCTGACACGACATTAGCGCACAGCTTGGCATTGCTCTCGACGCTGTTGAGGTCCTTTGAGCCGACGCAGCGGCCCTGAAGGAAGAGCTTGACGCTTGCCTGCTTGGGAGAGAGGATGTCGACCGAGAACGCCACGTGGTGCCACGAGGCCGCGTTCGCCACACGCTCGTCCGAGCGCACCGACTGGCCCGCGAACTCGAGCACCAGGAAGCCGTCGACGAGCGAGAAGCTCCACCAAATACTTCTCTCATTGTCTTTGCGGCACACGAGCATGCGGCTCGCAGAGTCTGCAAACTGCGAAGACGCCGAGTCAAAGTCGCCACCGCTGTTGTCTTCCTCCTGTTGCTGCTGCTGCTTGGCCGCCAGCTCAAAGTTGCGCACCCAGGCCTCGAACGTGAGCTTGCGGCGGTACGGGTCGTCGTCAAAGAGGAAACCGATGTCCAGCGTGCTCCCACTGCGAATGATGCACCGCGCACCAGTGCCGACGGCCTCAGACTCGCCCAAAGAAAAGAAGCGAAGCGCAAACTCTTCCTGGATGCGTCCTTCTTCACCCTTATCGACCGGTGCACTCGAAGTCACCAACGTGGTTGCGGAGCCAAAACCTAAGAGCTGGAGATTGTTCTCGCGCTTCGACGTGTCCAACGACTCCACCGCAGTACTATTACTAGCGACCGAGTCGTCATTCGGCGACAGAGTCGCGCCGTCTTCAAAGCGCCAGTACGCGACGACGGCGTCTTCTTCGTCGACAAAGGGGCCGATCGTCATCTTGCCGCTGTCGCTACTGGACGCCTGCGTGGAGCCTAGAGCTCCGCCAGTCATCACACTGGAGCCACCACTTTCGAGGGCATCACCAGACGAACTCGCTGCACCAGAGAGTAGCAGCGACGTGCTGGAGGACCCGAGCCCACCGTAGTTTGGATTCTTTGGCTCCTCTGATGAGAAGTGCGGCGTTAGTGAGACTCCGACGCAGTCCTTCGCGTCCTCCGGCACGAGACGCTTCCATTGTAAGACGCTCGCGCGAGGGCAGTTGGCTTTGTCCAACAATGATGATGAGGACGCTGAAGCCGGATCCGCATTTGCATTGTTGTCCTCTTTCTTGGCCGAAAGCGTCATCTTGTCGAACGGCTTGACGCTCGTGAGCAGGCGGCTGCGTCTCTCGTTCTGCTGCAGCACGTCGCAGCAGAGCAGCGAGAAGAGGTCGTGGCGGCGCCATATGATTGAGTCCAGTTGCGCTGCGGTCGTCGCTCCACTACCATTAGCACCACCCTCAGCGTTAACGAGCGAAGACAGCGGTGGGTTTAGCGTTGTCCAGTCCTTCTGAAGTGATGTGAGCATCGAACTCGCAGCCCCAGACGGACCACCACCAGTAGCTTTCCTCGTCATCTCCAAGATCGCCAGGTCGTCGCCTGCGAGGTCGAAGCACTTGAGAGCGAGCGCTGACTGGCCGATCGCGTCCATGATCTGCCCAAACTTGCGATATCTCTGCGCAATTTGGCCCGTGCGTGACGGGAGCTTGGCAGACGACGCTGCGCCGCCACTGTCTTCGTCTGCGAGCGCGTACTCTTCCAAACCTGGGTCCATCGACAGGAACACCTGGAGGAACTCCTTCCACTTGTGCGAGTGCAGGTACAGCGAAGCAAGGAGCGATGGGGACAAGTGCGACGTCTTTGGAAACGAACTGGTCGAGCCAGGTGCAGAAACAGCCGTAGCTGCTGAGCCAGGAGCGCCACCCGATCCACCAGCGCTTGGGTTCGTCAGAGCTTCCAAAAGGCGCATCGTCGTCTCTTTCCAGCCAAAGTCGTGGTAGAGAACCTTCAGCAGGTTGTCCGTCAGAGGACACATAGCCTCTGCGCCGCCCGACATGGCAAACACGAGCACGTCTCTTTCCAGGATCGCCTTGAGCTTCTCGTTGGGGGCCACGAAGCCAACGAGTAGCGGATCGCAAATCGCAATGGGGCGCAGTAAAGCCTTGACGTCTAGAGTGCGCAGGTCTGTGACCGAATACGCCAGGCGATCACCACAGACGGAGAGCAGGGTCGTGTGCTGCACGGTGCTGCTGCCTGCCTCCCCAAGGCAACATACGAGTCGTGAGCCTGCGGCATTGGCGGACGAAGACTCGAGGTTCATTCGGAGCGGCGTGAGATACCTCAACTGGTTGTCCTTCGTGACGAAGAGCAGCGTCTGCACCATCCACAGTATCGACTGCGGCTCATGGAGGTCGCGCGCGAGGTCGTACTCGCGAACTTGGCTCAGGTTTCTGTTCAGAACCACCAGTCGCCTGGTGGTTTGCACTGCTGCAAGGAGCTCAAACTCTCCCGAGTCAGCAACAGCTGATTTGCTCCACGTCACGCTAACCACGAGCTCATTCGCCTGCGCCTTCCAAGACATTGGTGCATTGGTCGTTTGGGCTAGCACGTTCAAGTCGTCGTCACTCAGCTGCAGCACTTGACGTCCGTCATTGCTGTCGATCAACAGGTAAAGCAAGCGCGAGCCGACTGCAGAGAAATGTGGAGACTGCGCTGGGAGCGGGATGGGGGAGTTGAACACGCGAAGTACCTCACGCTGCAGGAGGATTCGCGCGCTCTCCACCTGGTCGTATCTCACCTGAAGACAGAGCGACTTGCCCGTGCTCGCAAGCACAATGAGAACCCACGGATGGGTCTGTTTGGCCTCCTCGGATCGACCCTCAGCAAAGCAAAAGTCAAGCGCGTCCAGCTGTGAGCCACAGTTGACTCGGAATGAGGACGACGACCCGCCGTCACCCCCACCGCCTTCAGTGTCATCATTCTGACTACGAGCTGCTGACGAGGTTGCACCGGCCCTCTGCTTGATCTCCACCACAACGTAGGAGAAACTACCATCGTCCGACTCGGAAGCCCCCGCACCAGTAACCGACGGCAGCGAGTTTGAGCTCGCCTTTGTGGAATCTCGGAGCTTGACGCAGATAACAGAGTGGTTCTGGTTGGCGACCAAATCCCACGGCACGAGTGCCTTCCCTTGATAGTTCTTCCACACGGGCAGGTCGTCGAGTTTCTCGGCAGTGCCAGTCTGCAGAGCGAAATGCTGGAGAATAAACTCAGCCGCTCCGCGCGAAGGCTCAGGGTTTGTCGTGATCTGCACCAGGTTGACTGGGACCTCCTGGTAGTTCCAGTACTGTTCAAGGCTCAGGGAGAACTTGGACGAGAGCGACGGTGGGTCAAGTGGTTTGGGCCAGCTCAGGGAGGTTGCGTCGGGGATGTCCACTGTTAGGATGGACAGCGAGCGAGCGTGCGTAGACTTGTAGCACACGAGACGACCCTGCGACCAGCAAACACCAGCGGTGCAGCTGCTGTCTTCTTCACCTCTGCTTGTGCCATGAGCTGTTGTTGTGCCTCGAGAGCCTGCTGGGATGAGATCTGACCATTCAGAGAGTGCTCCGCCGCTCCACGCGCCACTGCCACCACCGATACTCGGACGGAATTCCCACGCAATGACGCTCGAGCTGCTGCTCGCAGAGTGCCAGTGCATGACTAGTAGTGGAAGCTGCGGGTGTAATGCGAATGAGAGATCGCCGCTCCGCTTCGCAAAGTCGACTATATGTTGGGGCGACCTGCAATGAAGACGCAGAGGAAGAGAGAGAGAGAGAGAGAGAGAGAGAGAGAGAGAGAGTTCAGTAAGCCTACAGTGGAGCTAGTATTCGCAAATCAGATCTGATCGAGCGCACATTTGAGTCGCAGCAACACGCTGCGGGTCTCGCTGCCGCGAACCCGAAGTATTCGCGAGCAGCGACCACACCTCGATCGATCGGCTCTGGTATCCGACGACCAGGTAGTTGGCACTCGACCCAGTGGTCGCAAACGAGAGCTGAACCGCAGGCGCTTGCGTCGCGGGAGTCGTGAAGAGCAGCGTCGCCATCTAGAGTTTGCCACACAAATGTCAGAAGATGGCTCTTTTATCAGAGGCGTACCTGTAGCACCAGTGACGACAAGCGAGCTGTTGACGCACCGCACTCTCTTCCTTTCCGCCGAGCGCGTTGTCCTCTGAGAAGGACCAGAACTGGACGCTGCCGTCTGACGATCCGCAACACAACGTGCGCTTTCCTGTCGAGTACGCGAGCGACACGAGCTGGCAGCTGCGGTTCGCCGCCTTGCGCGAGATCTTCTTCGGGATCTCTCGCGAGTCCACGCTCGTGACCTTGATGCTCGCGCTACCCTCGGACGCGTAGAAGAGCCAGTGGTCCTTGCAGAGCGAGCCGGCGACCGCGATCATGGGCTTCTGCAGCTTCTCGACCTCGGAGATCGACTGGAGCACGTGCTCTTGCAGGTCCCACACGACCAGGTACCTGGTGTTTGCTCAGGGAAGATGAGTGAGTTTCAAACTAGGGACTCAGGCTACAATGTGTTTCAACCAGGAGAACAAGGCAACGTACCGGGATTGGAAGACGCCGACGATGCAGTAGCTCCCGATAGCGACGAGATGGTCGAGCACGTGCGCCTTGTCGTTCGCGGCAACATTTGGAGCAATCGATAAGAGATCAAAGTCGACTTCACCGACCAAAGCGCCGGTCGCCAAGTCGATCTCCTGCAGCAGCGAGCTCGTGATGGAGATCAGCGTGCCTCGCGTCTGTCAAAGCAAAATCAAATGGTTAGATACTGATTCGACAAGAATCTGCTCGAGAGGAGTTCGACAGGCAGAGAGGAGAATTCATACCGGATGGAAAAGCACGTGCTCTGCTTGGCGGGCGCGATGGCCGTCGATGGTCGCAGTCACTTCGCGCGGCTCAATGCGGAGGAGCGCCATGGTTTCTCGCCTCGGAGTCCCAGCAGCAATCGGCTTATGTTCTCAGAGTGAAGCAGCGCGAGAGGCTCTGAAAGATCACATTCTGGCCGACGCCCCTTCGGAGGATACACGAGAGGCGAGTGTGGACCACAAATCTCAGCTCTGAACCAGAAAGGATGCTTATGAGAGCAACGCATGGGACACAGATGACAATGAATCACATGCAGGTTCGTATACAATGCTTACACTCGATGCCTTTCACCTCTTCCCTTTTTCCCTCAGCTTTCAAACTGTTTGTTCAACATGACTTCTTACGTTCTGAGGCTGGAAGCTGCCAATGTGATGGCTTCAGGTGGGCGAATGTGCTGTGCCTCGAGAGTCACCTTCCACGACGACGTTGGCGCTCCGATGTCCGTGTTCCACTTGTCGATGCACGCGACGGCCTGCGCTCCGCTCGAGCTCTGCTTTGCAGTGTTGTGGGCTGATCTCCAGTCTTCGCGGACCGAGTATGCTTGGACGAGAAGCTGCGACACAGGGGAAACAAAGTCGTCAGCATTATTTCACAACCTGAGCGAGCGAACAATATCTTGATAGCGTCGTACATCTTGGTCACCCAACAGTATTGCAATGAAAGTTGCGTCGTTGAATCGCTTTGACGTCAGCACTGTAGCGAACAACTTTTGGAGAGATTCCAAGGACTGCTTTGCACGGTGCAAGCACACGCAGCCGCGCTGGAACAACGAGGCACCCTGGTGTAGAAAGTAACAAAGTCAAATAAAATGAGCAAACCCAGCACTATGAAATCCGACACGCTGACAGTTCTGACAGACGTACCGTGAGATCCTGGGAATCGCTCTGCGGGGTTGTGAGCAGCATGTTTTCAAGCTCTCCTAGCATGTTGTGCTGAAGAACGCGGGTGAAACGGCGTTAGCCTCAGTGATGTGCAATGAGGTAGCCAGTAAATACCACAATGATCAATCGCACCTTGATGCACATGTTGATCTTCAGGGCCGTTGACACTCGTGACAACTTCAGCGCCTGGTTGACGCATCCAAAAGCTTCGAACACGGACCCAAGCCAATCGGACAGCTCTGGACTCAGCGTCTCCGCTATCTGCAGCGCGTGCTCCTCTTTCCCCCGCGAGATCAGAATGCAGCATTGCACGACTTTGTTCGATAGGTCGATCGAGTGCAACGCCTGCACTGGTCTAGCGAGCAGAAGCTGTTGATTGTGGACGCCGAGAATGGAAGTCGCTCCAGCCGGCAATCTCTGGTGCATTTTTAAATGGCACAATTAGAGGTTAGCTGTCTAAACTTTACGGCTGCCATCAAGCAAAGCTCACCTGAGGCTGCGGAAACTGCGGTGAAGAGTCTCGAGCTGCTCTTACCAAGCTCTCGTCAGCAACCAGCGCGGACGCTAGATCAAAAGTGAAGCATCGCGTCTTGGACACGACACAGCACTTGACTTCGTCTTCTGTGGAGAAGAAAAGCGTGTGGTTGACCCACTTGAGCGACTGGGCAGGCTGGAAAGTCGGGATTTCATGAAGGCATACGACATCTGGCGGCGTCGCTGTCACGCGATAGATCTTCACGCTTGCAGGGTAGATCAGCGCGCAGAACCGGTTTGTCGAGCGCTCCCACTCGAGGGCCAGCGGACACTCAATCGCGCCACCGATTTTCTTCAGCGTGCCTCCAAGTCTCGGCTTGCTGTGGCCACTTTTCTGCACCGAATCCCACTCGTAGAACTCCAAGTACGTTCTCTTCACGTCGCTCGTGTCTGCTTCGACCATGGACGGAGTTTCCGAGAACGACCCGCTACCGCTCGAAGCAAACGTTGGAGTGATCGCAGCAAAGACAGAGGACTCTGTACGTTTACTGCGCATCATGGACGACGGGCTGTCGCTATGCTGCACATCGGCCAACGATTTCGAGGATCCGCCATCGTTCGCACTGCCACCATCATCGCTGGTCTCAAACTTCACGATGCCAAGGAGTGGACCTGAGAAGATGTGGAGCAGTCGATCATCAGCCCCAGCACAATTCTCTTCGACCATTTCGACGTGGCCGGTGTCCTTCGAGATCTCAAAGACCGTCAGAGCCATCATGCGCGCCATTTGGTTGCGCATTTTCGCATCTTTGCCATCCACGTCGTCGCCGATGTTCTTTGAGCTCCCACCGAACATGAACCCACGACGCCTTGGTGTGATGTGCGCTGAAGTTTGCGTGCGCGTCATTCGACGAGACTGCGGATCTTGCGGCTAGAAATATCATCAGCATCGCAAAGTCAGCGAGCAAATCTCCAGAGGGTACCTCTTCATCAGTAGATATAAGAACGTACCACGAGAGCAGCGAATCGAGAGCTCGTCGGGTGCCACGCGATTGCGATCGCGTTTCCAGAGAAGATTGAGCTCATCGTGATCGATTTCTGGTTGCGCAGCTCCGAGTCCATTTGCAAAATCTATGGACACAAGCAAATAGAATGTGCATAACCATTGACACGGCTACGTATCACTGAAGCCTGCTTCTTCGTACCTCAATGTGCGCACTGGCAGGCAAGACAGCTGCCAGATATAACGAGTTGCTTGGACAAGGGTGGAGCAGCGGGGTCTTCAGCTTTTCGTTCGGCGCATCACCGCCACTTTGCAATTTATGGTCTTCCTGCTTGGCGGAGGTCTCCTCGCCATAGAACTTGAGCATGACTTTCGCACTCGATGGGAATGCCAGCAATGGTGCTTTGTTCGCGCCTCTGGTGATGAAAGCAGGGGTGATCTCGGGAATACCACAGGTCTTGACGATGAGAAGCCCGAAGGTCGTGAGGCAACACAGTGCAGTTGCGTCATGGCGGCTGGATGTCAAGGAGAGGACCTTGAACTTCTTGGACAGCGCTGCATACTTTTGATTGTAGCCAGACACAGAGCTTAGTTACAACTGTCTCTGGAAGTCATAAAGCATAATCATCGCAATCGCCTACCTGGGTGGTGAAGAGCTTAAAGTCTTTCGATTCCGACGCGGCGCTGACTGCAAACTCGTGGAAGCTCGACGGCACATTGTCTTTTCCGACGAGTCGACCCTTGTTCACCAACTCGGAGATGGTGACCTAGCAAGGGAAACAAGTAAAGTAGGATATTTTGCATCGTTTCATGACGACCTTGAGACTCAGTGTGCACGAACGCAACTGAGGTCTTACCGCTGAGCCCGACGGTGCAATGGAGAGCACAACGAACGACGCCTTTCGCGGTCCTGGGACGACAAGAGCTCCTGGCAACTTGTTGGATGGGAGGATCCCGAGTAGGTTTGGTCTGGAGCAGCAACATGATATACGCACATAACAAGAAATCGTCAGCAGAGGCGTATGTGGCTCGAAGCAAGACAATAACTCGTGTCGCACCCTTTCGCTTGTCGAAACAGCATCGCGAGATCGAAAAAGAACACGGGTCCGTCCTTGGTCGCTGCGCTCATCATTTCTTGGTGGGCGTGGAGTTTCAGTTCGTTGATCCCACTGCTGGCGTCGAACTGCTTGGACGCCTCTTTCAACTCCACCTCCGACACTTTCTTGCATTCGAAGCTCGCACCGTCCACCACTGAGACTCTCCAGGTAACGACTTTCCCGTCGAGCGTCGTCGCGACGAGGTGCTGGGTTGCATAGCTGGCTTGCACGGAAGAGCTCGTCGCGCTTGATCCGCTCCCACTGCGACAAGCATTGGGAGACTGGGACGGCAGAAACAGTAGCTGCTGGACATCTACAGCAGCATTAGTTGGGAAAACAAGGCGTCAATCGTCAGAAAGATCAATTGCACCTCATGTTGAGCCGATGTGCATACCTCTAGGCGAGCCAGTGTCGATGATGTCGACGATTCGCCACAGCTGCGGGCTCCAAATGCGCACTTTGCCGTCCTGGCACCCGATTGCGAGCAGTCCTGCCGGCAAGATCTCGATGCTGCACGGCGCTTGGCGGTGCAGGTCGTCAGGCGCCACCGAGCGGATCTGCACACAGATGACATGCAAGACACGATAAGTTCATGCAAAAGGGTGTGGAATACACGGGCGACTGTTCTTGTTACGCACCGCAGAAGTCTGGTTCATATCACACATGACAACGTGCGTGGCGGTGAGCACGATGATCGATTCGTCAAAGCACACGCGGTCGCCCGCGTTCTGCGTCACACTCGCAATGGCTTCGTGATCGTAGAAAAGCATTCGCAGCGCGCCGCCTTTGCTCTTGTTCGACCTCATGTACGTCGTCGCAGTCGGCGACGAGCTCTTTGCAAGCAAACCTCCCGTCTTTAACGCTGCCTGTGGGGCTGGCGCCGCCGTGTCATCGGCGTCAGCAGCATCCAGCGAGATCTCGAGCGAGAACTCGTGCACGATCTCCTTGGTCTCGTAGTTCCATACAGTGCCATTGCCCTTGGGCTCGACGCCCGCGATCCACGGCCGAAGCGGGTGAAATGCCGTCTCGACAAACTTGCTCAGGCGCTTCTCGCTCACGCCCTCGGGTGGCGGTAGAAACGCCAGCAGCTCCACACCCTGCACGCTCTTCTGCAGCTCGTAGATCGAGTCGCGCGGGAAGAGCACGGAGCTCGAGCTCCCAGTCTTCGCTTTCGCCATCCCGTTCCCTTCGGCTCGCTTCGCTGGGATCTTCTTGTGCAAGATGGAAGAGTGCGAGCTTCAACGCCCCACGACGCTTCGAGCGTCTTCAAGATGCAGGTATACCGTATCGGAGGTTTTTAAACGGTTTGCCTCGGTTAACGTCGGGTTTAGCAGGGGATACCAGCTTCGTTGCCTGTTTTGGAGCTGGACGGCGTTTATTAGTTATAGAGAGGTATCTAGACTGTGCACATCGTTTTGGGCAGGGTATACACCAACAGAGGCAAGAATCGGGGTGCCATTTCTGGGTTGTTTGCAAATTGAAGTGTGCCAGAATTGGAATATGGGCGGCCTCGAGGTAAGACGCCGATGGCAGCAGCGGCAGGAAGAAGAGCGAGAGATAGCACCGTTGCGAGCGAACGACTGTCAGGCGCTGATGCTGATGCGAGTGGACACGTGAATATGCTCATGCCGCAGGGAGACACAGGGGCCACGCAGGTCAATGGCGCGGTGCAGCGCGAAGGAGAGAACATGTTAGGCGGCGCCGCCAGCATCGTCGGGCTCATGAGCAACGAGAGTACGGACTCCTTTGCACTCGCGCTCTTGTCACGCGTGCTCGTCCGCTGGCGCGGGCTTCTTTATGGTACTGCACGTGTTGCTCTAACTCCCCACTGACGTATGCAGGCGCTGCATCTCCACGCGAGGTGGCCCACTTCCTGCACCAAATGCCGCACATGGATCCGAAGATGGTGCGTTCTTTCTCGATCGTGTGCGCTCGCTCTCATCTACTGTATCGGAGTCCCGAATCGGCAATGGTTTATTGACTCTTCTGCAGGTCGGACGCGTGCTCGGAGAGCCCGACGAGGTCTCGCTGAGCGTGCTGCAGGAGTACGCGAACGGTACGCTCTTTGTCATATTCGTCCAGCTGAGTCGAAGCATTGCGTCGAAGTGATATGGCATTGCATACATTTATTATTCGGTAGGCTTCATTTTCAAGGACTTCTCGATCGACGTGGCGCTACGCGTGTACCTGGGGCGCTTCGTGCTCCCGGGCGAGGCGCAGAAGATCGACCGCATCCTGCAGGCGTTCGCGAAGGCGTACTTCGCCGCGAACCCGCGCGACCCGGTGTGCACGAGTGAGGACGCAATCTACACGCTCGCGTTCTCGCTTGTGCTGCTCAACACGGACGCGCACAACCCGCATCTGGCGAAGCGCTTCAAGATGGGCAAGGACGACTTCATCCGCAACCACCACCGCATCATCCTCGCGGACGGCAAGAACATGCCGCGCAAGTACCTCGCGCAGTGCTACGACTCGTTCGCGACGTACCCGATGGCGTTAATACCCAAGAAGGCCGTCACGATGCTCGTCGAGGACGAAGTGGAGATCGAGTTCGGCGACGGGCCGCTGGGACTCGACATTGAGACCTCGATCGACGGCCGCACGTGTCTCGTGAAGAAGTACGCGGCGCCAAAATCACAAATGCACCGCGTGCACTGGCACGAAGTGACCAGCGCGAGTACGAAGGCTGCGGGCCCGCAGCTCGACGGCTGGGTCGTCGTCGCCGTGGCGAGCGACTGCACGCGCGAGCTCGGGTACCCGATCACGCGCTACCTGCTCAAGACGGCCGCGCGGCCCGTGGTCGTGCGCTTCTGCGAGCCGAGCGTCTACTTTGGGTCGCTCGAGTGAGCATTCCCTTCAGCGCCTCATGCTCCTTATGCGAAGATATTTAACCAGCAACAGCACACTTCCGATCCCGATGGGGAGTCCATTTGAGCTTGGTGATCACTTTGGATGACAGATGGAGCGCATCCCCTCTGGCGTCTCGTCAAAGGGTCGGGATCTGATTTTTCTTTCGCGTCTCATGCCATTGGCAATTGCATTCTGCATGTTGGCCGAGGCCACAGGACCAGTCGCAGTCTCGCTCCTCTTCGGAACGCACACGTGCGTGCGTGCGTGAGAGGGATCGACCAGGACGCGACGCGAGGGACCTCTCGCCGCGGCCGCAAAAAAATGGCAAGCGCCCATCATGAGCAGCCGAACATTCTGCAGCGGCCCGGCCGAGCTGCATCACACCGCAGCAGCAGCGGGCGGAGCTGAAGGAACAGGCCGACCGCATGCTCAAAACTCCGACACACTGTTGCGGCAGAGAGCAAGGAGACGCCGCTTACGAGCAGACGCGCTTGTTCGCGTGCATGGAAAGCGCTCTCCTTGAAGATAAGCGCATTACTGCCGCTTGTCTGTTTATTAAGCTTCAGCTTTGAACGGTCCGAAAGCGTCATCCATCTGGCGCGGAAATGGCCGCGATTATTGTTTTAGTGGACGCCAGTTTTGCGTGTGTGTGTGTGTGTGGTTTTAGGCAGCTCGCTACTTTGGGCCAGCTTGCTCTTCAACCTGCTCTTTGCGCGCGCTGCCGTGAAGGCACATTTGTTTCGGGGACGGCTGCATCCGTTCTTTTGGGCCCAACCAAGACCTGCCGAATTGTTCTCCTCCGCGCAAAGTGGCGCTCTGAATCCTTTCCTGCTCGGTTATTTTTAGCTGTTTGTTGGCGACGAGAGGAAGCAGCGAACGAGCGCGCACGACACACGTATCCGCGAGAGAAGGGGAAGGCGGGCGCCTCACCAGCCGACTCGCAGCGCACGCGCCGATCGGACGCCAGCCTATTTCTCGTTTCGGCCGTTCTCCAGCAGCGTCTTCCTGTCTATCTTGCGAATATGGGTGCAGCGCTCGGCTGCTATCGCGGCGGTCCCGACCCTGGTGAGTGTCCACGCGCGGCTGTTTGTTTCCCTTGGGGAGGGAGGGAGGGGCCCCACTATTCTCTGTGTACTTGCGCTCAGTATGCGCAAGAGCAAAGGCTGTGTCTGCGAAGCTAACGCGAGCATGACTGTGCTGCAGATGTGGTGATGGCTAAGCGGTACATGCATCACGACGTGCACGGCGCAAAGAGGAGCAGCAGCTACGCGAAGCTGACCCCGAGCGGAAGTGGCGGAGAGAGCGTGCTCGGCAAACTGCAGCGCACGCTCAGCCTCTCGCTGATGCGAAGCCGAACGGAGGCGAGCGGCGGCGGCATCGGCGGCGGGTATGCCAGTGCGGTGGATCTCACGGGGTCGCTTTTCAGCCACGGTGAAGATGGGGGCGACATGGCGAGGTGAGTGCAGCTATGCATGATGACGACTTGTGAACGGACGACATGGAGATGACCCACGATCTTACCGTGAATGTCTATGTGACTCTATATCCAGCTGGGGAGTGACGCGCTCGCAGTCAAGCGCGTCCGGCACGACTGGCAGTCGCATGCTCTCGGACTTTTACAACTTGGTGCTTGAGTCGGAGCGCAACACTTTTTTCAAGGACAAGCACGGCAAGCGTGTGAAAGGCGCGTACCTGGACGAGATCCTCATCATCGACGACTACTTTGGCCCCATCAGTCGCAAACGCCAGCGTGGCCACGGCGCTGCGCAGAAGCCGGCGATGCTGGAGCCCAAGCTGCCGATCATGGACCGCTTCGCCCACCTGCCGACCGCACTCATGTCGACGACCTCGACGATCTCGAGCGAGATGGACTACTGGTCGTGTCTCGACTCGATGTCAATGGACCAGGACGATACTGAGATCGGTGGCAAGAAGCTGACGCGGCGCTACGATTCGTCACTGGCGTCCTCGAATGGCCAGCTGCTGTTCTCGCCCATGCACGTGAGCGGTAGTGACAGCGCGAGGCGCATGTCCAAGTCGCTGAGCCCGCATAACGGAGGCTGGAACGGCTACGACATCCAGTTTAACGAAGACGACGACGATGACGAAGAAGAGGATCTGGGCTCGCAGTCTGCCTACGGCTACAACTGGGACCAGCTCCGACACCCCAACCAGCATCAGCACCATACGCACCACTCGCACCACCAGAGCCATAAGAAGCTAGTCCCGATGCCGTCCTCGTCATCGACGACGAGCTCCGGCGGCAGCTCGAGTCGCCCACCTATCTATTTCACCCCGGACGCGGCGCGGAACGCCGGCGCCGTCGCGCCCATGATGGCGAGCTAAGCCAAGTTCTTCCCAGCGCCCCATTATATAACATTCTTATCAGGAGAGTCAACGACGCCACGCGGAATCCTGACCGTCTTCATTCACACCCGAACGCAGGGCCATCGACAGCGAAGCAATCACAAATTCAAGACAGTGAGCACTACACATATACAGACACACACACGCACAAGAGTGAAAGGCACGAGCGATACGCAGCTTGGCCCATCCATCCACTAATATTCATAGACAACTTTATATTTTGTGCTGTGATACATCCGACAACCTTGCGTTCTTCGTATTTGTCTCTACCAGCCACACTGCCACAGGCCGCCTTCACCGCCCCGCAGTTTTGCTCTGATGCTCCATGGCTGAGTCAGCAGCGACTGGACAGACAGGGAACGCCTTGAGCTCCTCTCTCTCTCTCTCTCTCTCTCTAATCCATCTCTTCCTTTATCCACGTGCTGATGCCGCGCTTCGGGTTGCTGTAGTAGAACTTGCCCGGGACGCTGCGGCTCTCGCGCTTGACCCAGCCGCTCGGAAGTTTCTCCAAGGCATCCGGGTTCTCCGACTGCTGCTGCGCGCGCTTCTCCATCTCCTCGGGGTGGAAATGGCAAATCTCCTTGAACATGAGCTCCTTGAGGTCGTTCTCATCCAGGTCGTCCAGGTCGAAGCTCTGGAAGACCTCCACCGGCCGGTTCTCGCGCTCCTCGTCGTAGTACGCCGCGAGGTACGGGTGGCGCAGCGCCTCTTCGACCGTGATGCGCTTCTCGACATCGAAGATAAGCATCTTCCAGAGCAGGTCGAGCGCCTCCGGGTTCGCGTTCGGGAACATCGTGCTCACGTCGATCCCCGCGACGGCCTGTGTTCTACTCAGAAGCTGACGGCCCTTGAGCTTGTTCGCCAGCGGGTTCTCCTTGAACGAGTGCTCCTCCGGCACACCCAGCACGTTCATGATGAGTTGCAGCTGGTGCACGTACGTCTCTCCTGGGAACAGCGGCTTGCGGCCGAGCATCTCGGCAAAGATGCAGCCCGCGGCCCAAAGGTCCACACCTTCACCATAGGCGCTGCCCAGTAGCAGCTCGGGCGCGCGGTACCAGCGCGTGACGACGTACTCGGTCATGCCGACGTCCTCGGCCTCCTTGGAGCGCGCGAGCCCCAGGTCGCAGATCTTGAGCAGGCAGTCCGAGTTGATGAGCAGGTTGCTGGGCTTGAGATCGCGATGCAACACGCCGGCCTTGTGCATGTGGCTCAGGCCGCTGAGGATCTGGTAGAGGAAGTACCGGATGTGGTCGTCCAGCAGCACTTCCTTGGAATAAACGATGCGGTGCAGGTCCATCTCCATGAGGTCCACGGTCATGTACACGTCCCGGAAGTCCGCGTACGACGGCGGCGGGATCAGGTCCTTGAGGCTCAGCACGTTCTCGTGGGACATATGACGGATCAGGCGCGCCTCGCGCAGGATCTGCTTGAGCTGGTGCGGGTGCCAGATGCAGTCGATCACCTTCTTGATCGCCACGTTCCCGCCGGAGAGCGTGTCGGTCGCGGCAATCACGATGCCGTAGGCGCCGCGGCCACAGACTTTGATGAGCTGGTAGTGCTTGGGGATCGTGAACGGCGCGCCGCAGACCATGAACGTGTGCATGTTCTCGTTCTCCTTGCACACCACGGCGTCCGTGCTCGTCGTCAGCGGGAACCGTTTGTGCACGGGCGCGTCGACGGGCGCTGAGCCATCGGAACGCGCACGCGCCAGGGTCTCGGGGGACAATTTCACGTTTGCCCAGCCATGGCGACGGTACTCGCTGATGAACTCCTCGCTCTTCATCGAGTTCGATGCCCGCGAGGAGTCCTGGCTCTGGTACGCCGGCGTGGCGGCGTAGCCAATGTGGTGCTGCATCGGTGGATCCCACTGCAGCATCTGTGTGGTTGGCGGGTGGAGGTGGTCGATCACGACGCTCTGACTCTTCTTCAGACGCGGCTGGACAACAGTGTCGTCAATGTCGTTCGGGCGACACGTGATCCCCACGAGCACCTTGCCGCAGTACTCGCCCTTGGTGTTGCTCACCGTGTACCACCGACTGTCGGACGAGATCGCGGCCTCCTCTTCTTCCGTGGTGCGCCCCGGTTTCGCAGACATGATGTACTTGGCGATGTTGACCGACGTGTGGCCCACTTTCATGTCACTGCCACCCTTCACCAGGTCCAGGACATCGATCTGGAGACTGCACGTGCCAATGACATTGTTGAACGGGAGCGCGATCACCTTGTTCCAGATCGGGTGCGTGGGCGCGTACGACGGCTGGGAAAAGTTGCGAGGCGAGCCCGTGCTGAACGGGTCCACTTCAACCGCAGAGGTTGTCGTCGACGTCAGGTTCGCCGCGGCGGTGAGCATCCCGATGCCCGAGCTGAACTTTCGTGTGAGCTGTGGCATCGAGAGCCCGCCGAGAGCCGAGTTGCCCGAGCTGGACGAGTCCTGCTTTAGCAGTGGTTTCTCGCGGTGCACCAGCGCCACTGATACACTAGGCTCCTTGACGATCTTCTTCTGCGAGGTCCCCATCTTGATCCCATTGCCCTGGATCACACGCACGAGTAGCGTCCCCTCCATGCCATGTTCGGCGTCGACTTCGTTAAAATCCTGCGGGAGCTTGAGCGTCGTGGCCGCACCAGGGACTTTGAAGACCGCACTCGCCGCGACGACGTCGCCATTGATCTCGAAACGCGCGAGCCGCCCGTCCGAGTAGAACGTGAACTTGTGCACCCAGTTCTGGATGAACTTGCGGCCGTCACGCTTGTTCTCGAGTTCTTCTTTCCCCGACGCGACCGCGATCGAGCCTTCGACTGACAACCCGCCGATCTTGAAGTTGGTCCAAATCGTGTTCTTGGCAAACTCGTGCATAAAGTTCACGAGCCCCGAGTGCCCCCTAAAGGACCCGTGGAACGGCACGGACGGCGGGTAGTTGGAGCAGAAGATGATGTCCTTGTCCAGCAGCCGGAAGAAGCGCGTGAACACCTGCTCAGAAGGTGGCGGCAGCGTCACGGCCATGTCGCCCTCGGTCTTCCAGTTGCCACGCAGCGCGGTGTAGAGCACGACGAGCATCGCGTAGAATTCTTCGACGTCCAGTGGGGTCACTGCCAGGCTCGGGATCGCGACAATCGCTTCGAGACCCAAACGCATCCAGATCACCTTCTCGACCGCTGTGGGCGCCGCGAGCTGCAGCGTCTTCTTGTCTTCCGTGATGAATGTAAACCCGTTTGTACGCGTCGACGAGTCCTTCACGCCCGCGAGGATATACAGGTGGCTCACGGCGCTCGCTGGGATGGAGCCTCGGCGTGGGCGCTCGCTCTCACGCATCAGCGGCTCGTCGCGTGACGCCAGATAGGCCTCTTTCGAGGCAAAGCGCCGTAAGTACTTGCCCTCAAGTACGTAGTAGTGCTTCTCTAATCGCCGCAGCCACTCGCTGCGCTTGCTCAACACACCTTCCCACTTGACGGCCTCGTGGTAGAGCGTCCCGGACTCGGGGCGGAAGTAGTCGAACTCGGAATCGCGCGGCGTACTCTCGATCTCCAGCTGGAATGTCTCGTCTTCCCCCGAGGACGACTGGTGCTTCGGCTCGGGGGTGTCGGCTGCCACGGTCTGCGCCTGCGAGCTGTTACTGTCGCTGCTGTAGAGCTCGCTGGTGGACGCGAGTGGGGACGACGCCGCGTTCTTGGCCGACGACGCGAGCTTCTCGCCCAGCGAGTTGAGCATCGGGTCGTGTGCCTCGGACAGGCGGCGCAGCGACGAGCGGTATAGGTTCTTCTCCTTGCCGTGCAGCGAGAGCTTGGCGTCTTCGAGGATCTCGGATGCGCGCTCCGAGATCTGCCCCTGCTGCAGCCACATGTTGATGCAGCGCTCGCGACTCAGTCCCGCCATGATGCCCGCGCGGTCGGTCACAGCGTTCCCCTCCGGGTAGCTGCGCGAGACGCCTTCGGTGGGCTCACCGTTGACCCCGAGGCCCGGCGACGAGTGGCGGTCGCTCAGCTCAAGGCTCTCGAGCAGATCCTCGGCGAGCTGCGGCAGCGCGCTCTCGCTGTTGCGCGCATGCGGCCGGATCGTGCTGTTAGCAGTAGAGCTCGCCTCATGGTCTTGCGCGCTCTCGTTATTGCTACCGTTGCTGCTGCCGTTTGCGGTACTGCCGTTCGCGGTGCTGTTGGTCTTTGAGGGCGAGCCGCTCATCTTGAAAGACGCGCGCGTCCAGGCGGCGCTCTCGGACTGCGTGCGCAGCCGCTCCTTCTTCTTCTTGATCTTCACCACGGGCGGCGGCAGCGCTTGCTGCTGCTGTAGCGACGCCGACATGTCGCTGCTGCTCTCCAAACTTGCTCGTACTGTACCCGCGCTCAAATGACCCGCTCGCGTGCGCAATTGACTGATTGACTGACGGACTGCTTCGTGAAGGGAGTGCGCGGAGGGAGGGAGGGAGGGAGGGAGGGAGGAGGGGATACTACAGAGACTCACTCTACCACAGCGCCTTGCTCACTGACTCACTGGTTGGCCGACCTTGACTCTAACTCGCCCGTGGAGCGTCTCTCTCTCTTCCTGTGCAAAGAGAGATGGAAGGAAGCAATGAAGCTTCGTCTTTGGCGGGCTCACTCGCTTTATATAGCGCGGGTGTGGGATAAAAGCAAACCGCAAAGCCAAAGCGTAAAAGCCATGCAAAAAGGAAAAAGTGAGGTGGCGACACCCTAAGCTACCGGTATCCAGATCGGTACATTGTGGGGTTTCAGTTGGTAAATGTCGCACGAATGGGACTCGAACGTTCCAGTACCCTTCGCGCGACACAATCGTTCGTTTGACAAGCAAAGAGGAGATGAGCCGTTGTCGTTGTCGTTGTCGTGCCGTCCGGATCCACCAGCCCAGCGCCGTTGCGGCTCCGATCGTATGCACAACACCTCGCTACAACAGCTACTGTAACGGCCAGCGGACAGCAGCAGCAGCAAAGCGCTCGCTGTGTGTGCGTGGCGCCAGCAGCGCCCTATGTGAGGATTGGCGGGAAGATCTTCTGCGCGATCATCTCTTCCACGACGGCGCGCACCTCCGCGGTTCGCAGCTACGAGGCACCACCACAAAAATGCCATTCAGCATAGTCAGCACGGGGCGCATGAGAGAGACAAGTGTACTGCCTAGTTGTGGTGCAGACCAATGAGACTCACCACTGGGTACTTGTACGTGAAGCCCGTGGCCTCGATCTTGGAGCCGTCGGCGTACAGGTGGTTGTGCTGCAGCAGCTCCTTGTCGATGTACGGCGTCAACGGCGTGTTGTGGATGCCGTGTTGCTGTGATAATCCAACAAGAGCCACCTCGGGTCAGTCAGTGGACAGGGCGAGTTTGGCTGCTAACTGCATTATATTGCAGTGTACAGGTGCAGACGGCGCGTACCGCGCAGAGATCCGCCCATGGCTGCATGTGCTTTTCGTTCGCGTCGTCGACGACGTCGGCCATGCGCACCTGTCGCAGCAAACCACACGAGTGTCATGATGTATGAGTCAGCCACCTAGGAATGGTGACGTATAGAAGCAAGCAAGTCTTGACTCACGCGCGCGAGGTTCGAGATGAGTTTGCCGATGAAGCCCGTCTTGATGCGGAAGACCTCCTCCAGGATCACGTTGAGCTTCTCCTGGTCTGCCACATATACAAAAAACCCAGTAGCAATGGTTAGTCAGGTTGACAAGTCTCCGTACATTTGCATGAGAACAGCCAGTGACGCACTCGTGTCGTTCTTGTCCACCAGGTTGTACACGTGGCCAGACTTCCCGACCGTCGACAGGTGCCACAGCGCTTGGCACACGTCATACACGTGGACCTGTCGCCATACAACGCTTGGTTAGTATCGGAAAAGCACGTAGAGTGACTCTACGAGCTCTCGAAGCAATTTGTGGACTGTGTTGCACCGTGTTGACACGCATCTCGGCATCCCAGAGCAGCTTCATCTTCTCCTTCAACTTGACGTATCTACACACAAACATATATACACACACACACACAAGACGCAGTATACACATTCAGTGACCAAGGGTATGTTTCCACCAAAGCACCACAGAGCCATCGACGACGAACGTACGCGGCGGCGCAGACAATGCGCGGCATCAAGCCCATGATGTCGGCGGACCCGTACACCTAGACAGATAGAAGAGCGAGGGTATATTCAGTTAGGTATACACATATGAATGCAGCCAACGATGCGCATGAACAAGTGTGCAAGAGGCTTGCGTACCGTGGCGGGGCGGACGAAGACGACGTCGAGGCCCGAGAGCTTGCGGATTTCTTCCTCCGCCTCGAGCTTGAACCTGGCCTGCAGCGTCCAGGGCTGGAGCTCCGCGGTCTCGGACGCTGGGGCCTTGGCCTGCGACTTGTACACGAGCGCCGTCGAGACCTCAATGTAGCGCTGTACGCCAAACGCCTGCGCCTTCGTGGCTGCAGTTGAGCAATAGTAGTGCACGTTAGTATACACATGTCGTGGACATTGTGATGGGAACACAGCTATACACTACGCACCACACTTGATCGACAAGTCGCGGCACTACGCAAACAACAACAGCAAGCGACAGGTTGTTAATCCGCAGTCCACAACAACAACAACAACAACAAATACAACATGCACACTTGCTGAACCAAAACAAGCGCTCACCTTGGACGCGTACACGGCCTCGGCCAGGCCGCACTTGGTCTCGCCAGCGAGGTTGTACACGTAGTCGTAGGGACCGAACTCCGGGTTGAACGCGCGCTCGATGTGCGCGTCGCGCGTGAGGTCGGCCTGCACGAACGTGACGCGCGCGTCCGCGAACGCGTCCTTGTGGCTCTGGCCGAAGTACGCGATCTCGGGCATCGTCTTGTCGGCCACGCGGATGGACGCCACGAGGTCGTGGTCCACGCAGAACTTGACGAAGTTGCGGCCGATCATGCCGGCGCCGCCCAGCACGAGGATGCGCGGCTTGCTGTCGCTCATGGTCCACTCACCCCGCTGGCTGTGTTTGCTGCGTTTGCACTTGATACTTTTTCGCTCTTGTGCAGCGCAAGAGGAACGTTTCGGGGGTGATTGCTAGAATTTACTACATACTTTGTGAAATTTGCTTCGAGCATCAGCGAGATGATCGGCAAAGAAGCAGAAACCGTTTTGTAAAATTTGTCCATTGTTCTCGAATTTCAGCTGTTGCCCACGTCTTCGAATCGAACAAGACCACTGAACAACACACAACTGTGTTTGACACAAGCAGGCGAGCGATTAATCAAGCTCGCACAAGGCAAAGCAGTATCATGCGCGGGTTCGTGGCGCTGCTCGCGCTCGCAGCCGCGCTCCCACTGCTGCTGTTCATGAGCCAGCCGGACCCGCCGCTGAGCGTCGTGGAGCTCGTGAGCGGCGGGTACGCGGACCTCTCGGGCGCGGACTGCGAGATCGCCAACTTTGCGCAGCTCAAGAAGTCCGCGGTCGTGTACACGTGGGTGAACGGCTCCGAGCCGTGCTACAACGCTCGCAGGAAGCGCGCGGGGCTCTCACCGGGTGGGTCGTCGCGCGACAAGGAGATGGGTGAGCTCAAGTACTCGATCCGGTCGCTGCTCAAGTTCGCCCCATGGCTCGAAGGTCCCATTTACATCGTGACACCGGGACAGATCCCGGACTGGCTCGACGTGTCCAACCCGCGCATCCGCGTGATCGACCAGGACGACTTGCTCCCGAAAGACGGCAGCGTGAAGCTGCCCAACTTTGACACGAACATCATCGAGCAGTTCCTGTACAAGATCCCGGGGCTCACGGACACGTTCATCCACATGAACGACGACTACTTGTTCGTCAAGCCCGTGGCGCCGCAGCGGTTCTTCACGTGCGACGGCGGCCTGCGCTTTTTGACCGAGATCAACCACATTCGCCACACAAAAGGCACAAAGTCGAACGCGTGGCTCGCAACTGTGCGCAACACGGTCACGCTCATGGACAAGACGTACGGCGGCGAGCACGTGTACAACTTCCTCAAGCACGCACCCTTTGTATATAGCCGCAGAGCTTTTGAGAAGATCCGCGAGAAGTTCGCCGACGAGCTCGAGGCCATGAACGGGCACCAGGTGCGCCACTACGAGGACCTCAACATGCCGCTGCTGCACCACATCTACATGAGCGAGGAAGGTTCGCGGCTGCTGGGCATCCCATTCGCGTTCAACCCGATCGCCGAGTGCGACGACTGGCTGCTCATCCGCGTCACGGACGACGACCACGCGTTCCTCGAGAGCCGCTTCGCGCTCGCGCTGGCCAACAAGGGGCCCGAGGTGCTCTTCGCGCTCAACGACGAGTACAAGGAGCCCGAGACCGCGCAGCTCGTGGCCAAGTTCTACGAGGCCATGCTCCCCGAGCACGCGCGCCACGAGCTGCCTGCGGGTCAGTTTGTCGAGGTCTTGAGCAATTACAACGGCGCCGACTGTGCATACGACCCACATTTTCTCCCAAAGCTGTTCCCGCCGACGACGGGAGGTGCTGCGACGCCAGCGGGCTACGCGTCGTCCTTTGGCTCGCTGAGGCGCCACGTGGTGGAGATGCTGCCGCTGCACGAAGAGCAGATGCAGGAGCAGCAGCTGGAGGAAGGGCACGAGAACACGCGGCGCTTCCGCCGCTTCTTCAAGGAGCTCTCGTCGTCGGACTCGTCGCTTGTGGGGAATTTGGGCTTTGTCGTCGGCATTACGCTCGGCGTCGTGTGCGCGATCTACGTCTTCCGGCTCGTGAACGAGGACCTCTTCGCGGCCACGCGGCGCAAGAGCACATAGCGAACGTAGCACTGTAGTGGCGGTGACGGTGATTAGACTTTAATACAGCATGGAAAATAATGGACGCTCCATTGATTGGTTGATCGCCGTCTAACGGTGCACGCGAACTCATTGGCTCGTATGAGCTGGATATAGCGAGATAGTCAGTCTTTCATGCAGTGTGAAAGCAGGAATGGAGAGGACGCGTACTGATAACGAACGAATACATAGGGTTTTATTGTGTGCGAATGCCACGAGAGCCATTCAATCCTGGCGCCCTTCTCACACCATGTACCCTTCTGTGTGTGTGTGAATCTATTGTCTCTAGGCCGATGCCATCTTCTATACTTTGTCGTACGCGGCGGCGGATCCGATCGGCACCTTGTTTCTTCGCAGCGTCAGCAGGTAGAAGACGTAGACGATCATGCCGCCGAGCCCCATGGCGAGGCCGCGCAGCAGCGCGTTCACAAAGAGCACCCAGCGCAGCTCTCGGTACGCGATCATCTCGAACTTCTGCGCAGCCTCGATGCGGCGCGGGAACGGCGAGAGGATCGTGTCATCCACCTCGCACGAGTCGGGCTTGCGGATCGTCAGCGGGTGCTCGGCCGAGTCCGGGCTGCGCTCAAACTCGCTCGGCTCCGGCAGGAAGCGCTGGAAGAAGTCCACGGCGACGTCCGCGACCTTCATGTCCGAGTACTCGTCGTTCAGTGCCACGATCTTGTACGGAGACGTGCCGTCAATGATCGACTGGAACGTCGACTGGAGGTGGCCAATGTTGTCGTCCTGCATCAAGATGAGCTTGTAGCCGGTCATCTCCTCCTCAGGCGGGGACTCGATCGGGATGCCCAGCTCCTTGCTGCCCTGGCTCACCATGTAGTAGTGGTGCAGCAGCGGCATGTTCATGTCAGGCTTGCCGCGGAACTTGCTCTTGAGCGTCGTGTAGAGCGGGCGGTCGAAGATCTGGTGCACGCGCTCGAACGCGCGGCGGCTGTACACGAACGGCGCGTGCTTGATGAAGTTACGGTCGAGCTTGCCCCAGCGCAAGTCCATCTCCTGCTGCGTGTTGAGCACCGAGGAGATCCAGATGCCCTTCTTCGGCGTCGGCGGCGTGTGCGAGATCAAGCCGGCTTCGTGCAGCAGCTTGATGCCGCCGTCGCACGTGAAGATGTCGTGCGGCGCGAGCGTCTGCGTGAAGATGTAGTCGTCGTTCACCTGCATGTAGATGTCCGAGAGGCCCGGGATCAGGTACAGGAACTGCTCGATCACGTGCGTGTTGAACGTCGGCATGAAGCTCTTGGCGTAGTCCGGGACGAGGTCGTCCTGGTTGATCACCTTGATGCGCGGGTTGTTGAGGTCGACCCAGTGCGGGATGTGGCCAGGCGACACAATGTAGATTTGGCCCTACAGTACAGCAACAAACAATCGGAAAAGAAAGGCAACCGTCAGCAACGAGGCAAATACACACCCACACCGCGCAAGATCACCAACGCAAATATCTCGTACCGTGTGCCATGGGACGAACTTCTTGAACGAGCGGATCGAGTACATGAGCTCGCCGATCTCGCGGTCGCGCGAGCCGCCCACGGCGTGCTTGCCGCCGGCGTTCTGGCGCATGTCGCGGTAGCACGGCTGGCTGCCGTTCACCCACGTGTAGACGATCGACATGCGCTTGAGCTCGTCGAAGTTCTTGATCTTGCACTTGCCGGGGAAGAGCGCCTCGAGCTCGTCGTCGCCGTACTGCTTGGCCTCTTCCTTCGAGAGCGTCTCGAGCGTGCGCTCCGCGGGCGTG
This sequence comes from Globisporangium polare, assembly GCA_023333845.1. Classification (NCBI taxonomy): domain Eukaryota; phylum Oomycota; class Peronosporomycetes; order Pythiales; family Pythiaceae; genus Globisporangium; species Globisporangium polare. The sequence continues at coordinate 5,634 of JAASFQ010000108.1, read as the reverse complement.
CTGCCCAGCAGGTAGAGCACCGTGAGCAGCGCGAGCGTGGCCGCGAGCAGCACGGTGGGCAGGTTCTTGCGCTGCGAGAGCGCCATGCGCATGCGCACTCCGGTGGGCGACTGCATCCCTGTCTCTCTTCGTGGTGTGCTGAGGTGGCTCTTTCGGTGCCAATTGGGAAATGAGCTGACGGGACAGAATCCGAGCGCTGGGACGGTTGCTGGTTTGTTGGCTTGCTTCTTTGCTTTGCTTCACTTTGAGCGAGTAAGCGTAACCCTCCTCCGATCTGAGCGGCGTAGCTGTGGGACACCTTCGAGGGATGGGGGATTTCTTTTCTTTTCGTATCCCCCAGGTCAAAAGTCCGAGTCTAAAAAAGAATCCTTCTGGCTCATTTTGCTGAGCGGGGGTACGCGGGGGGTACGCATTTGGGGACTCGGTGCTGAAAGGATCCTTCATGGACAGGAATGGGATGAGAGGGAGGGCGCTTGTCATACGCCAGATGATCGATCGCCCGTGCCGAGCCAATCTTTTGGCTCCGCGGTCTCCCTCAGAAGACCGGTCGATTGACGCTCGCGTCTGTCGTCATAACCGTGTGTAGAATGGCTCCGTTCGCGTCGGTCGCCCCCGCTCGAAACAGGACACGACTGGCGGACTGACTGAACCTCGAGCGATCGCTTGCTGCGGACAGTTTCGCCTTGTGCTGGAGCCATCCTGCTCGTCTTATCGCGAGCGACGCTGCTGTTGCTGGAAAACACACTGTGAGCACGGCCGAAGCGTCAGTTCAGTCTGTTTGCGGGGTCAGACTGACCGGCTGATTAACGCGAGCGCATTGCCTCTCGGCTCGCCTGACCGGCGAGGCACTTGCTCGCATGGACACTTGAGCTGTCCATGTATTCTGGAGACGACCGCGTCACACGCAACCCAGCCATAAATCGACGGCGACTGCTCGTGGACATGTTTTCGACGGGACAGAACGACACCAAAACGTCGAGCCTTTCCCGACTGGAACAATCCCCCGTCATAGTGAGTGTCACTAATCGTGTACAGTTGCAAATACAGTGAAACGCCACTTCTCGCGCATCGAAAACAGTGCAAATGACCGAAGTGGGTTGGGGAATTACGTTCAGAATAAACAGATTTCAAGAATTAACCATTAACTTGAAGCTTTTGTTTTGAGCAGATGCGTATTTTTATTTAGCTATTATCCCGAAAGGTTTTGCTCCCTTGGACCGGGCGGATTGTGCCTGGAGGCGTTCATTTGAGAGATACTTGTGCGACTCAAGGCTCCAGGAGGCTGTTGCGTTTGGTATACTGTTGTGGGCTCTACGGTACACTAATACACGTGAGTGCTTCCACGGCGTCTGGTCGGAAAAGCAGAAATAGGTCGACAAAATACAGCTCCACGAGGCCCAGCCACCATGAGCACCAATAGCGAGTGGTCCGTAGAGACGCCAACCGTTTCTTCAAGTGAGGTTGCTGCAGCACACGGAGCCACACATTCTGCAAGATTCCAACAGGAGAGGGTGGTGTGTGTCCTGTTCATGCCGAACTTCGGTCCCCACTCAATCCCAGAGTCGCGCTTCTCCATCACACTGTTGATCGTTCGCAGCGTCTATTGTGGTTGCAATGCAGGAGATCTCGCGCACAAGACGCTGGCTCACTCGAACCACACCAGGACATTCACCACCAAGATATGCACGATCGCCACGGACCCAGCAGCACACGCAGCAAGACCAAGCACACACACCGCGAAACAAAGAGCTCACATCATAGAACCTCACGCACAAGACGCTGGGTCGGGTGCACTCGGCGTCGAGTCCAGCGATTCTGTCACGAACGTCCATCCAGCACGAGCCACAGCGAGCTAGAGGTCGAAGAGAGAGACAGCTGCTGAGACAATGAGCAAATCTATAGCTTGTCGCCGCGACGAAATGGTCTTGCGACTCCGACTCAAAACCGCTGAGCGCCGTGGGCGCAAGATGACGAGATGACACTTTTTGACGAGCACTGCTGCGTGCAAATAGTATTGGGGGAGAGACCTCCAGGCATAAATGAAGTGTCTTTCCTCACGAAGCAACAATCGCTCACGAAGAGCAGACAGCAAATGCACGAGTCGAGCTCGCAGAGCACGAACAGAAGTGTGACAAGGACGCACACAAAACAATCTCAAGCACAACAGTCCGCGAACTTGTGTAAAATGTATTACACTCACTCGCAACGATGAACCCGCACGGGGAGACACGTATCAAAGAAAACTAGCAAAACAATTGTGTGCAGTAGTAGCAAAGGAATGTTTCGGTACTGCTGTCATCGATCATGATCAATGGCGCATTTCTGACATTTTTTAGGTTGAGCACATCCTCATCTGACACCTTCACGCACTTTCTTAGTGCAACATCAAAGACCACGAAGGGTGGATCTTCATGTCTTTTGTCTGAGCTGTTGCAACTGCTACACGAATAAAGACGCCACTCGTAGCAGCAGTCACAACTACCAATCGTGCTTTGCATGATGTGAGCGAAAACCTTACACAAGGTATCGTCTTTGTAGCTACCATAAGATGGCAACAACGCGATTTAGACGAGTAATTCGCCCATCTGAAAAGCTCGGGACGTGAACAAATAGGCCTCGGTAGTATTTCCAAATACATTTCTCCCCGTTGAGACGAGCCACAAGAGGCCCAGCTTGCCGCGGCGAGCATCTTCTCTCAACACCGTCCGCCATTGACCTCCCGCCGTTGACGCTCTCTGTAGGGTCTCGGCTACCACAAAGTAGTTCACGGCCATGAGATCTGCAATGGTCGTCACACCACCAGTTTGACGAACCGAGGGAAGGTGACAATCGGTAGGAGCGCACGCGGTAGTCCTTTCCTTGGCGTTCTCGTTCTGGCCTTCTTCTGTTGAACGAGTGGCATGGTGCTTGGAACCAGTGCGGAAGGTCAGGATACAGTCTAACATACCAGAAACTCCGCTGGAGCTGGCTCGAGTCGTTCTCAGATCCGTCGAGATCTGTCTCACCCACGGAATTTCGTTCAAGACCCAGCGTATATCCGTCCTTTGTAGAGGTTTTATTAGTTTAAAAAAGGATGCTAATGAATAGATGGCGAAGTTGCCCACGCATGAGAGAGGCTGAAAAACACACAAAACTCTGAGAAACACAGAACGGCACTTAAATGCACAGAGCGAGATGGAAAACGTACCACAACGAGAAAAAAGGTGCATTTGATGAAACAATATTGCAGGGTTAAACAATTTCAGCCTTGACGAAGAAAAAAGACGCTGGAAATCGTTCAATTGAAAAAATGTCTCATATCTTTTAATCACACTTAATGGAGTGCCTCCCTGCTCCACATCTGTCTCTTCACAGGAGTGCCATTCACCTGCTGACCTCGCACGAGCTCCTCTGAAGGACGATCTTCGACTGAAGGACGAGCCCGGTTCGTGACGCACTCTAATGCGTATATGTACGTGTATTGTCACTTCGGTAGCTTGCTCTGCTAACTAATTGTATATATAATGCAGATGTCAGTGAGTGACCGGAGGTGGCGGCGCGCGTACCTTTGCACGACGAGCGCGTGCACGAGAGCAGAGCGCAATAGTAAGGAAAATGCGATTTGGACCTCGATTTACAGAAATCGTTCTGGCGTCTGTGTGATGTGTGAACGCGCAGGGCCTCACCGCGACCGCCAGACACCGAGCATTCAGCGCAGCGTGTTGGCTGCGCCGCGCGCACTGTTATATTCACACACATATAGAACAAGAAGAGGCGAGTGCAATAGAACATGATCATTAAATATAGCACACGCATGACTTCAAAGCTATTGCTGCCTGCTTGGATTGTTGCACATTAACATACACACATATACACACACGTCGGCACTGTCCACACTGCTTTGCTGGGCTTCGCCATGCCGAGAACCCTGAAATGGACGCCACTAGGGGAGCTGGTGTCACTCGTACGGTGCGAAGAGCTTCTTGACTGCCTGAAGTCGTACACAACGAATAAGAACCATCCGCAGACGTGCACAGTCTGTGCAACTAATACAAACAAACACGATATGCAGTACAAGCTACTGGTGTGCAATTCGTCCACGCGCCTACCTGAGAATCTCTGCGCGTGGCGTGGGAAGGTCTGCATCTGCAGCGAGCGCGAGGTCTGCAACGTCTTCGTCGCAAATGTGCATCTGGAGTCAAGCCGCTCACCGAAGATCGGGAAAATGACACTCGGAGCAAAGCGACATGCACGAACCCTCACCGAATACGGTGTGACTCCAGCGCGCATCCGACGTAACATGTTCGAGTCGCCGGCGGTCGACCTTGATGATTTGCCGTCGCTGCGCTGCCTGCAGAACTTCGTGCACTACGACAGAACTGTAAAAGCAGACAACACAGATAGAGTTGAGCACGTCATTGCCCTTGTCCCCCAGCTGCACTTCACCGACAGCTCGGTGGACGACAAGGCGTTCGCGTTCGGCTTCGATCAAGACGATAGCGGAGCGCCGACACTTTGGAACGGATCTGACGCAGAACCGTTCCTAATTGGAGTAACCACGAAGCGCCTGCGGCTAAATCTGCGCCACACGGACACGGACTTCGTCCACATGGACGCGACATTCAAGGCGAACCAACTCGACTACCCGTTGATCGTGTGTGGTGTCTCGGATCGCAGCCGCACGTTCCACCTCGTCGCGCTCTTCATCACGTCCCAGTTGACACAGGTGTGCCAAACAAACGCGCTGGAGCACCTGCTACATAAATACAAGGAAGTGAGCGGCGTATACCCGGCGATGAGATACTGCATGGGGGACGCCGACAACGCACAGCGCAACGCTTACACCACTGTCAGCGGGAGATCGCCGCCAGCGACGAGCACACGTACCTAATGTGTTACTTCCACGTGCTGTCTAACGTTGAAAAGCGCGCGAGCCAGTGGCCGGATCCTGCGAGAGCGCGAGTATACCGCCATATTAACCTGATGCACTACAGAACGAGCGATGAGGAGTTCAAGCTTCGAGCAGCTCGTGCATATACACAATGGGAAGAAGAACCATCGCTTACCGGTTTCGTAGACTACTTCCGGCGTCAATGGGTAACGTCTCGATTCAATCGCTGGCAGTGCTTTCGGACTCCTGGCAGGTACGCAAAAACCAACAACCCAACAGAGACATTCAACAACCTTTTCAAGCGCGAGTACACGCTCCGCAACCGCATGAAGCTAACATCTCTCCTCAAGCTGCTCACCAGATGCTGCGAATTCAAGTCGTTCGATGCACCGTCGTTCTGTCATGCGCCGATGCCTGCCGCACAGCTTAAAACCACAACGCGTCGTCAAAATCAGGCAGGCCTACTTGTGATTCGCGAAAACTACAAGAGCAAACTTGCCTTTATTCTTGACGACACGAGCAAGGACGATGACCGAGTTGTGCGCGTTCAGCAGTCCAGCATCCTTGGGTCTGCGAACGAGGTCAACGCAGGACACAGCAACACAACAATGGAGCGTTGTGAGCAGCCAAACGAGGGTTGGTTAGTCGACCTTGATGAGGAGACATGTGGGTGCGGCAACTTCTACAAGAACGCATACTGTAACCATCTTCTCTTCGCACTCACCATTCAGAGCAGCTCCCGCCAAGCCAGCTTGCCGACTGCT